>JAOTIZ010059541.1:0-12377 GCA_027123425.1 Erythroxylum panamense
TATGTAAAATATTTAAAAATTATTGTTATTGACTTATTTCATATTAATTGTCATTATTATTTACTATTAAGATTTTTAAAAGTATGGTTGATGTAAACAGTAAACTAGTAAAGTATACAGTACAACTGTTCAATATACTAATATGGACTATTTTGCAATTTTTAAAAATTTCAGGTACTATTTTATAAATTTAAAAAATTACCCGGAACGGTACCCGGTACTGACCGGTACCGGTACAGTTCCGTTCCAGAACTCAATCCGGTACCAAGTCCGGTACGGTATTCATAACATTGGTTCAACAAATCCATGTTCTTCCCCATCTCCTTGATTGCTCTCACAACCTCGCCACTCTCACTCCTATAACCCATCTCCTTGTTGTTGGGCTTCGCAACAAAATTTGCTCAACTTTGTTGTAAAATTTCGATATTAAGTGTGTAATACTCACTCCACGCAGTAGGTACTCTAATTCTAACCCCTCAAATTACTAGTTGGTTTTAGATTGCAATTTTCAAAAATTTTATTAATAGTGATGATAAGATAACTGTTAAACCATTATTAAAATTCTCCATATAAAAAATGTTTTTCTTTGTCTTTGTTATCGCTGCGTCACTCTTTGTATTATAGTCTGGTTCCCTCTTCTATGAGATCCATGCAATTGAAGTGAACCCAAGACGGAGTGTACCTCGAAACGGGCATATTTATACCTTTTCCAAAGCTTCTCCATTTCGTGGTGGCATTGAACCATTACGAAGGAAATGGTGTCTGAAAAGGGAGATTTGGGGGGCTTTTATTGAGGATTAGTTAATTAATTAATTAGGTTAATTAGTTAGGTTAATTACAAATTATATTATATTATATTATAATACACATATTTTAATAATTTTAATAGTTAATTTTAAACAAGTGAGTCCCATAGCACTATGGAAGCGACATTTAAGGACTCACAATAATATTAAAATATTATAAATTTTTAACATGTCAATGATAATGTTGCAATCAATAATAACGTGACATAATACTGATTGCGTTATATTCCGGTCAACTTTTCTATTAACATAAAGTTCAATTTGAACATTTTTAAAATTGTAGAATTTAATTTAAACGCTCTAAAATGTAAAGGTTTTTAGAAACAAACCTTAAGGTTATTTTAACCATTTTTGTCGAAATAAATAAAGCTTTATCATTATCTATTATAACATTTCTGCAACCGATTCATGACGTAGTAAGTATCCTTTTAAAAACATTATAATGCAAAGTGATACTAAGGATAATAGTAGAAGATTACTTAGACATTTTATGAACATTTAGGTACATATAATATCTTTGCTCAATTATAAAAGAGGTTCCATTTTGTTCAATCCTTAAACTTAATATTAGCGATCATATTATTTTCTTTACAGTATTTTTTTTCTAATTAAAGCTTTGTCTAAAGAATTTAATTTTTGAAAAAATAAAGATGAACATTTTTGGAAAGAAACCCAATTTTATATTTTTCATAAAGGTTTGTTATTCTTAAAACTTAAAGGAATTTTATAAATTATGAAAAAAATTTCAATGTAAATAGTATTATCAAAGATTCTTAAAGTTAAATTGTATTAAAGCTAAATGATAAGTTTCTTAAAGTTAAATTTTAAAAATTGAAAATGAACCTAATTAAAGACTTTAAATAAGAGAAGTAAACAATATAATAACATCTATTAGCTAATTTGATACAAAACTAAAATGATACGTAGTTATATACTTTTTAAATACAAAATATAAATTATTTTAAATATGAATTATAAAGGCATTGGTTAATATAATCCTAATTTTATGCATGTTATTTTTATATGATATTTAGGTAATGTTTCGTGCTCTTCCAAAATAGGAAGACATAATACTTGCAGAAAGACAATTTTTATTCTAAATGAAATGAAAACTTTTTTTTCTAACTCATAATTTCTTATCAAAGAAAATGAGTAGAAATGTGGATAAATTATTTTGAATAAGCTGAACTATTGGTAAAAACAATATATTTCAACCTTAATTTTCAACTACATAATAAAAATAAATATATGTGTTTCTCAATTTGTAACAAAACTTAATCATATTAATTGATATCTCTCTAAAAATTTTAACCTGAAAATCTGTACATGATAATGCAATGCATATTTGACGGAAAATTTTAAAAATATATAACAATAAAATTATTTTTATGGTTTTTAGTAATATATTGCGTCACCATGACGTGTGAACGTAAAATTCACATAGAATGTTGCATAAGCTAATCTGGCCCACTAATAACCCAAAAGAAGAGCATACTTCATTTTTTTAAAATGATTTTCTCTTGTTGGTTATTAGGTAAAATAATAAATAACAAAATGAAGGATCAGAGCAGAGTTTATTAGTCCATGTTTTGGTGCTGTAGATGTGAAGGAGCATAGACTACAGCTTTTGGACAAAAAAAATATGCCTTTAGGGGGTAGGGATGAGAGTTCAAAGTGAGATTTGAAGAACAAGAATTGATCCAAGATTGTGCAAATTATGCATTTTTATCGTCCAATCACGCGTATGTTCTTCTCTTAGTGTTTAGCTGTTTTGACTTTCTGATGTAACTGTAGTACCTCCTTCCGTTTCCGAGGTGGTCTGCGGCGTAGTCTGTGAATCTGAACCCAAACATTATAACAGGATTAACATCTGCCCAAAAAGGGTAACTTCTGCACATACGCACACAATAATCTACATAAATTCAAGGTCAAAATAAGCAACAGTAAACTGAGACAGCAGCAGAATCGTTTTAGATGCTTGGGATGATGAAGCTTTTGACTTCATTCCTATATGGTTTTGAGAGCACCAGGATTTGAACTCTGATCAAAGACAAGATTGATGCTTTTAAACTCTCTCAACTTAGAATAAGGTTGTCTAACAATAGCATGACCATTTCCTGTGGTATGGCAAATCATGATTCTCTGTGAGTGTTATCAACCTTAGATACTTTAGTATAGGAGGTGGGCCTCTCAGCAAATTGACTGCATCTTCAGAGATGATGGTACCGAAGCCACATGCAGTCACTATTTCTACACTATACATATGTATACATGCTTCTCTGTCATCACTTCACACAATTGACCCATTATTTGGGTCAGTCATCACTGCAATAACAAGACAGCTCATCCACATGGTTGAGGTTACCCACGTGGCCCCCCTACGCCTCGTATCATATCCCAAACACTTCTATATATCAATAGCAAAAAGCTTATGCTGACATTTTTTTTCTCATAGTTCATATGAAACCTACGTCACTAATGAATATGACAAAGAGTGTAATTAGTTACCAGTAGAAGAAGGGAAGGATTGTCTTGGTTGTGGAGGGAATACATTTGTTAAAGATCCCTTTGCAGAACCTGGGTAGTAAACATAAGAGGGTCCAGGTGCACGTTGAGTCTGATGAGTTGGAGAAAGCAATCCTCTTGGAGGAAGCAAAGAATAGCCATAGTAGTACGGTGGAATCACGGAAGAGGAGGCTCCGTACATTTGTTGATAGTAATGAGGCTGTTGAACTTGTGGGTTGTACACAACCTGCAAATTAACCCATCGAAGTTATGCTTTGAATTAATCAAACGCTGAATTCAACAGACAGACAGACCTGGTGGTACCCATAATCAGGAGTGCAGTGCGGGTACCTGCAAAAGTAGAATCAATTAAATTTACGGAAAAAAATTATCTCAGAATATACTCCATCTGCCCCTGGGACCTACCATGAAAACAACTGTTATCAACAGATGATGTTGGCTATGGTACATACTGAATAGTAAATGTGATACCACGACTTGATCAAGGAGAAACATATCTTTTCAATTTCAGATGAATCCTCGGTATCATGTTGAAGCAAAACATAGTTCTTATAACTGTTTAATTTATATTCATGGTCGAATATTACTGCTCTTTTAAGGTACAGGTGACCCACAATCCTTGTCTACCAGGAGAGCGCAGCATTTAGATACGTCACTATCATTTCCTTATTCGTGCACACAGATTCAAAGTAGCAAGATATATGACCCCCAAAGTTCAAAGAGCATTTGTGAGGTTGTCCAAAATCATATTTACAACTAAAGCCACCAACCAATCCCTGTCCCATGAAAGGCCTAACATACGAGTTTGGGATACAAATGGAAACGTAAAACATTGATTAGGATTGAAGCTACTTCTACTTTGGATGAACAGCCTATATATACGTTGAAACTAAGAGTTCTGATGAAAACAACTATGAGCATTTGTTTAACTAGAAGTAGGTACGTATTACAATATTATGCATGAATGATTTTCCGCCATAGTGATCAATTAGTAGTAGTACATCTAAGCGAAGCGAGCATCATAACTAAATAATTCCCAACGTGCAAGAAACTAGTGAGCTAGCTAGCAAGCGGACCTCTGCATTAGAGAATAGGTAGGGTCACAAAGTCGTATAGTAGCTGTCAATGAGCATGTTCACGTTTTTGCACTTGAAGGAAGGAGAATTGCAAGCAGCACCACCACCTAAGGTTTTACTGATTTATCTTTGTGGTGGTGGCAACAGATACAAAGTAAGGCGCTATATATTTACTGGCTGACAACAACTGTTCGCAGGGACAAAACTTAAGCATAGGAAAACACGTCCAGTTTTAGACGGTATGGACCATTTCGTACAAATCAGTACGATCACTAGCTTGTGTAATAAAGCATGAAGTAACAACTAACCCGTAATGTGGATACATAACAGGTGGTGGTGGTGGCGAAGGCACTGTTGTCGCTGGTCCTCTATATGACTGTGCACCCTGTGGGGAATTTCCATGAAATGGAATATTGCTGTCTTGTGACCTTCCTGTAAAGTTAACAAATACATTTGGAATAATGTCATTACACATACACTTCGTAAAAAAAAATTGATTTGATACGGGACTGATGATCATTTTAATTTTGTATCAGAATATGACTGATCGGACCACGTGGCGGCGAAGGTCTAGGCCATCCAAGTGAAGCGATGTTACAATTTGCTTTTCTCCCGTCGATCATGGGGTTTGGATCAGAACAGGCCCTTCTAGCTGATTCTGGATCACTAAAAGCTACCTAAACATTTATATGAACCATCGAAACAAGGTATTAACCACAACAATGCATAAGGAATCTCAGAAGTGAATAATGTGGCATGGTACTGAATAAACTTACAAATCCGTATCCTTTAGATTTCCCTGTGTTTTTGTCAGTGATGATCACAGCCTCAAGAATCTCTCCAAACTGCTCGAAATATGTGCTCATTTCTTGGGTTGGGGTCTCCCAAGCAAGTCCCCCAACAAAAACTTTAGTAAACGTGGTGTCTCCGAACTTAGATCGATAATGTGGTCCATTTGGATAAGCCATGGCATGCAAATGATATCAGCTCACAATTCGGGAAGCCTCCTTGTTATGCATGAACTATCGATGCATCACTCATATAGACATAAATTTCACATAGCTTGTGCCTCGCATGCGTGCCCTAATAACTCTTTTTATCTATTGGAATACCAACATGCCTTATCATTCCCCACGATCACACCAAAAAGGGGCACTGCACGAGATTTGTGACCAAGAAAATGATAGATGGAGCTAGTTTAGGAGACATGGATTGAGAAATGAAAAAGCGACGGGGCAAAAAGGTGGCCTAGAGAGAGAGGAGGTTCCGATTCTGCAAACTCTTAGTTGCGGCCTAAGAAAAAGAAAAGATGAGAGATTTGGAGACAGAGTGGGAGTGGAAATGGAAGTGGAAGGAGTTGGCTTGGCTTTGTAATATGGAAAGGAAAGAAGCACTTGATCCTTTCCCCTCTGTTACTGCATTAATAAACTCTCCCACCCTCCAATCAATTATAATCCCTCCCTTTCCCCCTCTTCAAAACTTTCACTTTGCTCTTCTTATTCTATGTTCTCTTTTTGGTGGGTTTTGCTACAATAAACACTTCGTTCCCATCGTATGGTACGGTGTGGACTCGATCACCATTTTTAAGTCAGAAGCAGACCACTAAGAATCTATGCAGAACATCTACAAAAGCAATCATAGTTTGAACCATTGCTAATTTGGATATAGTCCACCGAGTTGAAATTAATTCTAATTATTTTGCAAGTTCTTAACAGCTAGCGTTAAAATTAATCCAATACTAAAGGCCTTTTGGCGAAATTCTGATTATGAAAAACCTGCCATTATTACAAGATTGAGATGAATTTGTAAAACATAACAGGATCTTAGTTCCATATTCCGGATCAAAATTAATCTAATACTAAAGGCCTCTTGGCGAAATTTTGATTATAAAAAACCTGCCATTATTACAAGATTGAAATGAATTTGTAAAACATAACGAAACCTTAGTTATGTATCCCAGATCGAAAGTGAAAGGACAATAAACGAAAAAATGTAAAAAATACCTGATTTCGGTTTTATAACTTCAAACAAGCTTTCTGAAGCCGAAATTAGTGTGAATCTACCGTCATCTTTACGGGAACTGCTTACGGGACATGATTAAGTCTTTCTATAATTTTCTCAAAACGTAAGCACTCTTAATAGGTTAAAAAATTCCTATGCTTACAAATGACATGAGTAACTGTAGGAGACCTTAACCTTTATATATAGCATCCAAATCAAGTCTCCGCATCACAGGCCTGATATGGGTCTGGTCTATACTGATCGAGAACTATTTTTTACCTAGACTTCGACCTATTAACTTAGATCATTTATTGGGCCATTTTATTATCTTTATCCGGATCAAATTATGTAACTTAACTGATAAATTGTTAAAAAATCAAAAAATGCAATTAAATATTGTCTAACGTTATGGGCAATGTCAAAAATATCTAACATTCTCTCCATTGGATAATACTTAATTGTAGTGTTGACTTGTATTAATCGACTAGGTTTTAAAACAAAACATTTATCCAAAGATAACAAAAATCCATTATTTTGTCCTGTAAGACTTTCGATACTGAAAAGTATCAAATACATATGTCATGTGTGACACAGATTCAATACAATCATGCATATCTAATACCTCACTAAAATGAATGAGAAAATAGAGTATGACAAACTAAGATGATATCTGTATTATCTAAATTATATCATCTTCGTTTGTAAGTTTCGATTTCTCTAAATTTTATGTTAAACTACATTAAAGAAATCATGATTTCTCTCACCGAGTGCTAAACAGCATTAGAAGAAACTTGTTTACTCTTACCAATTCTAAACTACATAAGAGAAAACCTTTATGTTCTCCGACTGAATACTAAACTGCATTAGAGAATTTTTACGAGTTAAAAAATAATATCCCCCTATGTCATGTCAAAATTCATGGATATCTGTAGAAAACTATATGCAACTAAATGATATATGCTCAAGGTAAATCTGTATATATGCCCAATAACTTTTAAAGGCTTAAGATCGACATAAATCATACGACTTTCACATGTACTATTGAGGATAAACCATGATCATCTTTATTGATGAACCACCATATTGTCATACTACATCACATGTACAAATGTACATAGAGCAAACATAATGATCCCCTAACTAACAGTGCCTAAGGACTTCAAAACATCCATACTATATACTTGTCTTCGAAACACAAATGAGCGAAGTCCTTTAGTTAAAGGATCGACTTACAGTTCCTCACTCTTTAAATGCTCAAAACTTTATTGTTACCATGTCATATCAACTCCTTTGTGGTCAAATATTTGACCTCCAAATGCTAAGATCCTGTGATATTCCGTGTTGTTATTAAATAAAACAACAACAAGATTATCATAATACAATCGAATGGGTCTAGCCACTGAATCGACTATAGATAACTCAGAAATCAAGTTTATGAGCCAAACTGCTTGTGAAGCAACCTCATAGCATGCACTCTACATGCATGATCAAAAAAGTCACCCGTGTCTACTTGACACTCTTCTATGACATTATACCATCTACAAACATAAAAATATAACCTTAGGTGGACTTTTGTTCATCTAGACACATAGCTAAAATATGAATCTAAATTCCCTACAAGATTTAGAATGTTAACTTTTCTATATGTCAACATATAATCCTTTGTACCCTTTAAGTATCTCAGCACTCTCTTGATTGCTTTCCAATGGTCTATAACTAGGTAACCAGATATTGACCAAACAATCTAAAGTAAATGCAATGTCCTACCTAGTACATATCCGAGTATACATCAGGCTATCAACTGTACTAAAATACAGAACATTCCTCACAACCTCTCTCTTTACGTTATTCTTTGGACATTGTACTAAGGATAATCTCTCACTATGAGAGATTGATGCTACGACAGGTTTACTGTCAACCATATTAAATCTTTGTACCACATACTCAATGTGTGCTTTCTGTGAGAGGCTTAACAAGTGTTGAGATCTGTCTTAGTAAATCTGAATACCTAGGATAAACGATGCTTCACCAAGATCCTTTATGTCAAAATGCTTGGCCAAAAGTTGCTTAACCTCATCTAACATAGCCAAGACATTCAACGTGAGCAATATATCATCCACATATAATAATAAAATGATAATTTTGCTCCCCCTAACCTTATGATACACACATCTTTCTAACTTTATTTTCCATGAAGCTGAAAGGGGTCAAAACCTTATCACATGCAAGGTATCACTTTTGGGAGTTTTGATGATAACCATATATTGATCTGCTTAACAAACAAATCATGTCAATTCTATCTAGATCCTAAAATCTTCCAGGTTATTCCCGATAGACCTCTTCATAAAGTTCTTTATTCAGACTAGTGATTTTGATAGCCATTTAATGTAATTCTATATCATAATGAGCTACAATTGTTATAATTTCTCAAAATGTCTCCTACGAGGACATAGGAGAAAAGGTAACATTAAAGTCAACCTTTCTCCTTGAGTGAACTATCAAGCAACTGAGCGAGCCCATAAACCACCAAACTTTATCCCCAAATCCTTTAGGTCTTAAAACTTATTCACAATTGACGAGTTTGCAATTTCGCTGCAAATTAACTACCTCTCAAACCTTACTATGGTTCATGGTTAGCATCTCATTAGTCATTGCATCCCATCACAAATCCGCATTGGGTCTAGAAATAGCTTCTGTAAATGTAACTAGATCTATAACATGCCTAACATTATAGTCTTGTTCACCAAATATACTATGTCATCAGATGGGATAGTAGGTCATCTCACTCTAGCGGATCTATACAACTGCATTAGATCTTATACCCCCAAGAACCTCTGTGTGTACAAGTATGGGTTCCTATACAGGCACGGTGCTAAGACCTAGATCTATTAGATCTAGCTGTATGAGTGGAGGATATGTAGTAACTGTAGTATTCGTCCAGCTATCATCTGAAGGGTTAAAGGGCCTACCATCATCATCATAGACACTACATTCTAGAAACATAGTTATTTATGATTATACTATTTTGGCCTCTCATTTCTCTACAGTAAAATCTAAAGTCTTTAGAGTGGTCAAGATATCTGACTAAATAGCAATGAGCAGAACAAACATGCAATTTGTCTTTATAAGGATTATATTACCTTAATAGGGTAAACCCATACATGAATGTGCGCAAGGTTGACTTTTCATACTTTCAGATAATCAAGTAGATTAGTTCTATTCTGCATTGACTTTTTCATGTTCTTTAGGGTGTGGTTACACCCTCCGACAATATACCAATTTGCTCAAGACTACCTGATATAATGAACTAAGTCACTATTCCAACTAATTCCATATATCTGGCAAATGAATCTTTTCATGTCCTAAAACATTATGTTTGCCATGATACTCTCTTCGATGGTCAGATATGACTTTCTAGTTGGATTTTTTTAATTGGTTCTCAATCTTCAGCCTTTAAGCAAGAACACATAAACTGTTATGGGAATAATCATCAACAAATGTCAAAATACATTTAGAATTGTACAATGCAACTATAACGTCTTTTTATGTTCGTATGTATCATACCCAAAAAGCCAGAAACACGAGTTAACCCCTTTATCCTTATTTCAATCAACTTACCCCTGTAATAGTTAACATATGTTTCCAGATCATCATAATCTAAAATTGGGATAATGCTTTTTTTAATCAATCTCTCAACCCTAGCTTTGGAAATGTAACTGAACTTTTATGCCATACCATGTATGATTTATCATTCATCAAGGTTCTTCTTTTCATGACTTGTTTGACAAGATATAAAGAAACATATATCTAATTTGGGATAAGACACATTATATACTTTGATCTTAGCAGGCTTCATCTTTGCCTTCCTTTTAGTTGCTTCGAAGATTGTAGGAGTAGTAAGATTGAGTTTTTCCTCCTCAACAATGCAACAGGTAATCAAAGCATTGAAATCCCATTCCTCATCCAATGAATAATATGTCATCACCAGATTACTAAACTCTAGAGGGATTGTATTCAGATTCTGGTAAACTACGAAGACATCAGGAAGAAGAATATTCAGTATCTTCGGTCTACTATGAAGATGGATCATTCTTGATATGTACTCCATCACTCCCCCTTCTCCCGTATACCTCATGGAGAATAATTCTTCCATCAAGGCACTCATCTCAATATTAGATGAGATTATATACCTCTGGGAGACATTACAAAGAAACTTCTTCACTATATTTTTGTTCGAAAGTCCACTAAGAGAATGATCAGGTATGGATCTCTTAATGGTCATCAAACATTATCTGTTAGACCAATCCCAGGTTGCATAAGATGCTTTATGAGCTGTTGAGCTTATAAATGTAAGTAGAGATGGCCTATTTGTACGTATGATCATATTGATCTCAGCTATCTCCATAGCATTCAATACATCCTCTATCCACTTCTTCGTATTGAAACTGAACAAGGCTTTAATGGTGATACTGATATCGTTGATAAAAAAAGTGATTGTAAAATGACAATGTTTAAATCAACAAAAATGTAGGACAACAGTAATACTCAAAGCCATTAAATAGTATCTTTACCGAGAATTCAATTACACATATTATGAAACACCTTTGGGCTGAATACATAATATATGCAATTAGACCTCTACATAAAAGATATTAGAGTACAAATCATCAATTTTTGTGACACTACCACCTTTGGGTGAATAGATCATTTAAATAACGACTTTCCTTCATTTAATGCCTTTATGTACATCTCAAAATTTTATATATCAAAATTTTATGTAAGGCTAACATCTTTGGGCAGAATAACCAGACATAAAATCAGAGACATCCCCTAACATGCAAGCAGAACAATTCAAAATACTAACTCGAAAGGTCACTTTGGTAACTACATCCTTATCAGCACTCAAAAGTGTAACATCCCATCATCGATGGGAAGGGTAAAATAGTAATTTGGAACGGATTAGGAGTGTTTAAAATTATTTTGCTATGTTCGTGCATTCATATATACACGTGTGCACATGTAATGATTGTACATGCATTCATGACATTTCCCAGGATATGTGTCTCTAATGTGCTTATTGTGAAAAAAAATATATGATTTTTGTGCTTGAAAATTTAATTGGAGTGGGTCTTTGTG
Source organism: Erythroxylum panamense (assembly GCA_027123425.1). Classification (NCBI taxonomy): domain Eukaryota; kingdom Viridiplantae; phylum Streptophyta; class Magnoliopsida; order Malpighiales; family Erythroxylaceae; genus Erythroxylum; species Erythroxylum panamense. The sequence goes on from JAOTIZ010059541.1 coordinate 11,546, forward strand.
AGTTTTGAATTTTTAGTGAATTTTATAAATTTTTCTGGAAAATGTCGGGGAAAATTTCTGGACCGAAAAAATTACCAAGTGACTGACTGATTGGTTACCAGTACTGAAAATGACTGTCCAATGGCACTGAAAAATTAGATACATGATGATAGGATTTATTAAATTGAGCCATTGAAAATTGGGAGATGATTTGTGTAGAAATTGGACTTAGGTTTTAAGAATTACTTTTGTGAAGCCAAACATGGCCTTAACTCCATTAACATTATTTAATTCCACACTTTTCCTTTTTATTCCACTCTTCCACGACACTCTCCTTTTCATAAGGTATTTGGTGTTTTAATTGGGAGTTCTCCATCATATGCGTAACCTCACTCTTTCCTCCCTCTTTGTTGATCTTCTTCCTTCTATGTTTTGTTACCAAGCTTCACCCACACTAAAGTTCTTCTACTTTACTTGCTTGCTCTTCTTTGTTCTTTGAAAATCCAAACCTAAGCCTTGAAGGTTGATTGTCGTGTGTGTGAGTGGTGTGAGTGGAAGTTAGTGAGTTGGTGAAAAGGTGAAGAGTTGAAGAAGTGGAAGCTTAAGTAGGTAAGGACTATGCTTTATGTTATAAATAGTTAGTTAAATGCATTAATTGTGATGTCTTGTGAATTAATTTCATGGAAATTGTGTTTTGATTGTATGGGTATAAATTCATGTTTGTGTAAGGATGAATGATATAGCATGTGTAGTATGTAAATTGAGTTGTTTTGGATTGAATTTAATGATGTTAGATGAGTGTTTATTAAAGAAAGATGATTGAGTGTGTGTGCTGCAATTTGTGGACTAATGT
>JAOTIZ010059769.1:0-12359 GCA_027123425.1 Erythroxylum panamense
TAGCCCTATTTCTCTAGTTTAATCCAAATTAAGAATCACCTCATTTGGATGACTAGAGCAAAAGTTATAGCCAAAATACTTTCAGCTCTTACTAATCCAAGACTGAACACTACTCCCAACTTCAATTCAAAAATTGAAAATCTTAGGGGCTAAATTGAAGTTTGATTCCTTCATATGACTTGTAGCCCCATGTCTCTATTTTAGTTTGCAACAAGAATTAGCTCAATTAGATCTCTACACATCAAGAGTTTACTAAAATAGTACACCATGTTTAGAAACTTTCCCAGCTCAATTTGATTACATTAATCATCCTCAATTTAATCTCAAAAATTCCCAAATTTTTTATGGAGAGATAGAGGGATGTCTTAGGAATCTAATACTTTGAAAATCAAGTTAATCGGATGTCGTACGGAAAAGATATAAGCAAAAGAATGAAAGAGGGTCGGATTAGGAGAGGCTAACCAAGAAGACCAAAATGGCGTCACACGCGAGGGAGGAAGAAGAACAAAGCAAAAACGGCGTCGCATGTGAAGGAGGAGAAAACACCGAAACGGCAGCGTGCTGGGGCACTGGACGCTCACGATCGCGAGGCGAGCCTTTATGCTCGCCTTCGCGAGTGCTTCGCCTCGCGAGGCGCTCGCCCTCGCTAGAGCATCGCACCGCGACGAGTTCGCGATTGCGAGGGCGTCACACCGCAACGAGTTCGCGATCGCGAGCTCGTCTCGATCACGAACTACGTCTATTCTCCTTTTTTTCATAAATATATATATATAACCGAATTTTCCAAAATTCATAGCTCTTGATTCCGAACTCCAAATTTGACAAATTTAGCATCAACAGAAAGTTCAAAGGAAGCTCTACAACTTTCATGAAGAACCTAAATATCAATTTCATCTCTAAAGGGGTCAAAAACCCAATCAAAGTTACTGTCCCATGTAATGTATCCCTAAACAATAACTCAACTTCAAAATTTTCTATCTTTCAACTCCAAGGTCCAAACATGTCATATTGTATATCAATGGAAAGATCAAAACATAATCTAAAACTTTCATAAGACTTTAAGAGCAAAAACAGCCTCTATATAGATCAAACATTCAGTCAAAGTTACTGTCCAATTACTATCATCCTGAGCAGTAACACAATTTCTAACATTCATAAATTCTCATTCCATTGTCGAAAAATTCTATACTTTATATCAATGTAAAGATCAAAACAAAATCTTCAACTTTCATGAAGCACTTAAAAGCAATTTCAACCTCTAACTAGGTCAATTTTCAGTTAAAGTTTCTGCCAGATAATTGGTCATCCTATAACAACATCCAACTTCCAAATTTCATATCTTCCAATTTTCACAAACAAAAATAACATATTATACATCAATGTAAAGATCAAAACCTAAACTACAATCTTCAAGAAGACTTTTTGGTCAAATTATAACTCTATGAGGGACAAAATTTTACTGAAACTTTCTGCCCATAATGTAAATTTTGACGGCATATCTCCTAATTTTTCAACCATCCATATTCTTCAAATACCCACAACAATGACAGCACCTGTACAAAAACTTCAATCATCCATCCTCCAATTCTCACGTCCAAACACAATACATAATACCTCATCTTTTTATCAAACATATGCAAAACACAAGGAAATGCAAATGACTTTTATTTCATCAAATGCTCATAAATTTATTTATACTTTTCATTCATTACAAAGAATCATACCATATTTTCACATTTAATTTCATTTTATAATTTTAAAATTTTAAGAAAAGTTCGGGGTCCAACAATTCATAGCTCAAAGTCCTTGGCGAATTGATGTTCATCACTAACCAAGTGAGAAGGTGAGCCCAGTGAAGCTAAGACACCAATTTCACTTAGAAGATCAGCCCGAGTAAGAAAGCCAAATCCTAAATAAGCTAACACTGTAATAGTGGAAGAAATAGATGCAAAAGAACTAGAGACATTTGAGGAAGCTTTCCAAGATTTGAAGTGGGACAAAGCTATAGAAGAGGAAATTGTTACATTAAAACAAAATCCATACTTGGGAGCTTGTGCCAAAGCCAAAAGAAGTGGAGCCTTTTCCTATAAATGAATTTTTAAAATAAAGCACTGCACATATGGATCAATTGAAAGGCACAAGGCTCATTTGGTAGCTTGAGGGTTTTTCCTAACAATATGGCTTGCACTATGATGAAACATTTAGTCTAGTTGCAAAGCCTATAACTATTCGAGTGTTACTCGCACTTGCGACTAGTAAAAATTGGAGGTTATGGCAGATAGATGTAAAAAATGCACTTTTACATGGAGAGTTAGATTGAGAAATTTATGTGAATCAACCAATGGGTTTTCAAAATCAAAAGCATCTTGAGTATGATTGTAAACTTTGGAAGGCACTTTATGGGTTAAAACAATCAGTAAGGGCCTGGTATAGTAAAATCGTTGAATTTCTTGTTTATGGTGGTTTTTTAGTGACACCTTCAGATTCCAGTTTGTTTGACAAAACTAAAGGAGGAAAATTGGCTATTGTTCTAATGCACGTGGATGATTGAATTAAAATAGGTGATTACAAAGAAGAAATCATTCAAACAAACGAGAACTTATCAGTTCGTTTCTATATAAAAAGAACTTGGACAACTCAAGCATCTTCTTAAACTTGAGATTTGCCACACAAAAGAAGGAATTTTTCTTCATCAGTAAAAATATTCTAGATATTTGTTTAACAGGTTCAAAATGTTTGAGTGCTAGCCAATTTCAACTCCAATAGAGCTAAATGTCAAACTAAGTGCTCACGAAGGGAAGGATTTGGAAGATGCAACTATGTATTGACAATTGGTGGGAAGCTTAATTTATCTAACTCTAACAAAGGTTGATATTTCTTATACAGTTGGTGTAGTGAGTCGATATATGCAAAATCCAAAGAAGCCTGATCTGGAAGCAGTCTGATGAATTTTAAGATATGTGAAGAGCATATTAGAATATGGTATTTTTTATAAAAAGGATGGAGACTACAAATTAGTTAGTTATTACAACACCAATTTTGTAAGTGACCATGATACTCAACATTCAGGTACAATATATGTTTTTATGCTTAGGTCAGGAGCAATTTCTTGATGCAGTAAAAGACAACAAACTATGTTTTATCAATAGTTGAAGCAGAGTATCAAGTAGTAGCGATGGAAGCTCAAGAATGTACTTGGTTGGTTTAAATGCTAAATATCTATGCCAATCAATAGATTATGCTGTTCCTTTAAATTGTGACGACCAATCAACAATATGATTAGTAGAAAATATGGTTTATCATGAAACAACGAAACATGTGGTAATTCATTATTACTTTATAAGGAAAAAGGTTCTGCAAGAAGAAATCAGGCTAAAGCATATTAAAATAGAAGACCATATTGCTGATTTATTTACAAAAGGCTTAAATGACAATAAGCTTAAAAATTTTTGTGATCAGCTTAATATAATGAAGAGAACTAAAGTTAGTGTTGAGGAGGAGAGTTGGAATGCAACACTAACTTTTGGAAGTCATACTTGATCGATTCTTTAGTTCCACTTATTGCATATTCAAAATCCAATTGCTATTTTTTGGTGTTTTCCTATTCTTTAGTTGTTAGTTAAGTATTGTTAGCAACAGTATTATTTAAAGTCATGGATTGTAAGCCTATAAAAGGGCTATCTTCCTAAATAAATTTCGTATCATTCTTTACTAAGTTAATAAAAACTATTGAATGTTGCTCTGCTCAAACTCTCGAAAAGTAGTTTGTGAGCTACGATTTTTCTACAGAAATCATCAACAATAGCAAGGAAATATCAAGCCTAAAGATATATGCAATATGGTAACCACTGCAAATATCAAGATGTAATTTCACTATGAGAGAAGTTGTGACACAAAGACTAACCTAGGCTAATCTAAATGATGGAGACACTTTGGGTTATCGAGGTTTTTCAAGGTTAGATTTGGATGCCATGTTTGACCGAGTTAACCTATTTAGATTGTTCCCATCTTCTATAATGTTGGGTTGTAGGTTAACAAGATGTGGTGCTCTGATACCATAAAATAATGAATTGTATATTTATTGATAAAGAAAGGTACAACTCTTTCACTACAAAAAAAAAGTGCTTTAGGCAACAAATAAAAACATAACTATAAGTATAATTATTGTTGCCTTTTTATTAAGGCAACAAAATTCATATCGTTACAAGATGTGGCATTGTAATAAATATAAGGCAACATAATTTTTTGATTAGGCAACAAAATAAAAAATGTTGCTTTAAGTTTTGACTAAGGCAACACAGTAGTTTTAAACTATAACAACAATGTTAAATAGATATTGCAACACTTTTAACAGAGCAAATATTTTTAGGCAACAAATAATAAAAGCAATAATTCATTCTTTCGTTACCAAATGTAAACAACAAAAAAATGCATTTATATGATCATATGAATTGCGTACGTACTATCAAATGTAAACGACAAAAAATTGCATTTATATATAATATGTAGTTCATAAAATATTGTAAAATGCAATCCTTTAATATATTCAAAATACAAAAGGAAAGAAAAACACTAGCTAAAATATTCATCTACAATATCGTCCTCTATTCCATATAGAATATAAGTGAATTCTAAATACCAAACAAAACCAATGTGTATGGGTGATCTAAAATCTTTTACTAAGTATCTCCTTGTCTAATCTTAATCATCACCATCCTACAAAGAAATAAAAAAGAAAAAAAGTATATTAGAATTATAAACTACCATGCTCACAAACAAGTTGATATATCTAAATAATGAAATACTAACTACAAAATGTCAATATAGAAAATTATGATGTTTACCTGCACAAGAAGCTCGTCATAACAACAGAGATAAATTAGAGTGAAACAACTTAAATTAATACAGAAGGCATAATTAAGCATCTAACTAGTAAAAGAAAAATGAGCACAACAATCACTTAAAATTTTAAAATATGTTAGAATTCCAATGTCACTCAGGAAAGCTTTCCTATATAGTGACAAAGAATATACCAGAGTATCTTATAGCGTAGCTTCATCTTTGGCTCTCGAATACATGAATTAGTATCACATAATCTTGGATCCAAATCACCTTCACCAATCTGAAACAATAGACTCTACCAGCTAATATAAGCCAAAAGTACATAAGAAGAATGGATGAACTAACCTGAATCGCTTTTCTAAACCAAAAGTAAAGATAGCGTAAGGATATGATGTTTCATTTAAATTTGCTGTGATGAGATTCTTAGCTGCCAACAATTCCAACTGAAAAAACAAAGCAGAATCAATCTTATCGACAAATCATGGCCAACTTCACTCCTAACAAATAAATAAGAATAGGCAAAAGCCTTATACAATAATTCTTTTTTAAAACCAATAAAAGTAAATAAATATGTGAACATTAAGCACAGTTGGCTTGTAAATCTCCTTTAAATAGTCCTATCTATAAAATAAGTGCAGAATTGCATGTTAAAGAAGTGGAAAATTACTCCATGAAATGAATAGCTCACAGTATTGATTGACCAAAATAAAATTAGGCTAGGAAACTCAATCATGATGAGAGAAAAATTGTCTTCATCAATACAATCATTACTGGATAACATCAAATAGCATATTCAACATATAAGCAATGAAGTGACTTTCACTCAAGTTTTCATCTAAATAATTTCATCATTTTTCACATTTAAAATCAATGGGAAGAACTAAATGTGGAGTAACAAAAGTTTTCTTCTTTCTTCTTTCTTCTTCTTCTCCATGACCCTCTAAAATTTATACTGATGTCTTCATCAAAGATTTGGCCAGCACTAAACATACAAATTTTCATCACAAACTTGGAGATAAAAATAAGTTTTACAAACTCAAATATAAAGCATTTACACATTCAAATTTATAGTCTGATTATTAAGGAAGTAGGAACGACAATTAACACAAAAAAGGATTCATCAGATACTCCAAAGGGATAAAGCAATGATGTCACTAAGGATTAGTTTATAAAAATATGATTGGAAAAACACACTGTTTGTTTTAAAAGAGAAATAAGTAATGAGAGTAATTTGTTTCCTTAAAGCATGATGTGAACCAACAAGAACTTGATTCAATAATACTGCCAACATCAACTTGAGAAGAATAAGATAAGTTTAGAAGAGCCAACGCTACACAATGATTGCCTTTACCATTTCTTAACTTGGTTTTCATACACATAACTAGGATTACAGACATAACCATTCAATTTAGTTTCAGAACCCCAAACAAATGCCTTTGATGGATAAAAAAGAGCAACAACAATGGTGTTTGCCAAGTCTTTGATTTTAACTATGCGTAAGATGTCACAAAGCATATACAGGGAAGTCATAGCACTAGGTACATGTAGAGAAGATCTATAAGATCCAAATGGAATCCCCAAATTCCTAATAGTGATTTTTAAAATTGACAAGTTAATAATAAATCTCCTGATTTCTTTAAAAGCATAATCAAAACCTCCAACAATCAGATGGATGAGAAAACAAGTCGAAACAAACGCAAAAATCATTAAGCACGACATACACAAGCACATATCATGAAATCAAATCATAAAAAGAAGCGAGAGATGCCTGGCTAATCTTGAGGGTGTGTTATTCATCGACAAGTTAGGGGTCACCAGAGACGAAGATGCGTTGTCATCCAAACTCTCTTGTTGTTTAATCACTGCGCGATCAAGTGTATTTGCTTGGGCTCTCATTGCATCACCGTTAAAGTTGTATTGTTCTTTATTTTTTAAAAATAATCAAATTTTAATTTTTCAAAAAAACTCTATCTTTTGTTACTTGTAATTAGTCTTATTATTATTATTATTATATCACTTTCTTCTCCCTAAAATATTATAAATGATATCATATATGCATAAAATTATTTTATTATTATATATATATGTATGATATATAATTTAAAATAGTAATATTTTAATTTTTGTTAGTTATGACAAAGTTTGCCCATTTTGATTTGATTTGACTCGACTTGACTTGAGTTGATTGGATTTTAGGCTGTGTTTAGTTTTATAATTTTTTAAAGTTGCAAGTCAAGCTAGGACTGTTTGGTTGAACTTGATCCAAAGTTTCAATTTTTTAAAAATAAATTGTTTTTATTTACAAATTAAATTAAATATATAATCGAGTTTGATTAGACTCGATTGTGATCGTACTTAAAAGAATTGGGCTTAAATGGATATGAGTCAAATGCTACATATTGTTACCTTTAGTTATTGTTTAAGAGTGCAAAAAATGTAATTGTTGCTTATATAAAATTTTATAGCAATGACATTTTAATTTTGTTGCCTTTTTAGGTATGTGACAACAAATTACTATTATCGTTGCCTATTAATATTATTGAAGGCAAAACTTTAAAAACTGTTGCATTATGTTAGTTTAAGGCAACACATTTTAAAATGTTACAAATCTAATGTTGCCTAAAACACTTTTTGATGTAGTGTTTATACAAAGGTTCATCGATCTAGACCACTTTCTAATGCATATAAATCAACTTCTACTAAATTGGTAACAAAATAATTACAAATAATATACAACAATTGCTTTTCTATTTTGTTTGAATGTGTTCAATGAAATATGAATTTAGATTCTAAACTACAATTAACTACAAAAAATTTAATTCTACAAGACTTCAGAATTACAACCATATTTTATTATTGGGTACTAATAATGGTTAGCTTCCTTAATGTAAATAGATACCTTGGTTTTTCATTACCTCTTGTGAGGGGCATACTATGCTCCTATTATATATATATATATATATGAAAAAACATGGTGCAATTGGTATTGTAGCAAAATAATATAATGTGTCCACATAGGCACAAGAAAACCAAAGTGGACAAGTAAGCTTAGTCTTATAAGAAAGAAAAAGCTAACAAGTAAGTGGTTACTTATGGGAATGTCTAACCCTTTTTCTTTTTCTGTGCATTTGTTGCAAAAGCGATAATGCATGCAAGAGCTTCTCCCTCCCACACTTAAGGCTCTCCCAATAAAAAACATTGAGTTCTCCTTCATATTCTTATCTCTTTGAGCCACCATTCACAAGGCTTGGGATTTGGGGTGTGAAATAAAGTAACTCTGGTAGCTGCTCACAACATCAAAAAAGGGCAAATTTAAGCTACTTAGAGCCATTAGAGCACAAGGCGGACTTGTAAAGCAAGCACAAGAGAAAGGGACTTATCAAGTTTAAGAGGTAAGGTCTCACCACACCTTCCAACAATGGTATCAGAGCGAGTATAGCTTGCTTTCATCCTTGAAATTATGCCAATTGAGAATCATATGCCAAATATTGCATGATGAATTTTTGGGTTACGCATATGTTTCCTAAAAGTTTAGGCTCATTTTTTGACTTGTTATAGTACTGTTTTGCATGAGATATGTATATGGATATGTTCCTTGTCACATTATCTTTCCAACCGTATATTATATGCCCGAATCAGAGTTAAAATGAGTGAGAAACAATGGTTTGAAGTGGGCATTATAGTCATGAAATTATGAAATTCTAGAAAATCTAGGTTTAATATGAATGTGTTCATCTGCTGCATGTGTTTCCCGAAAGTTTAGGTCCAATTTCTAAACTATTACAATACTGTTTTGAATGTGTGTGTGTGTGTGTGTGTATCCAACAGTATATTATATGCTCATATCGGAGTTAAAATGAGTGAGACACAATAGCCCGAAGTGGGCATCGTGGCCATAAAAGACTGGAATTTATGAAAAAATCTAGGTTTTCTGAAGCCACACAGTCACGTCTCACATCCGCCCTAGGGGTGCATGGGGCGCGTGGGGCCACCCCAGAGGATCGTTTATTATAATTTTTCAAAATTTGAGTTATTTGTTAGCCTAATTTGAATTTTTGGTTAATTAAATAAGTGAAATAATTTTTTAGCTATTAACTTGAGTTTTCATGCTTGATAATTATGTATTATATTCATGAATTTATTATGCATTTCATATATGTTATGATTTGTATTTTATTATTTATTTCATTTATGTGTTAAATGATTATTATTTATGTTAGGAATAAATGGGTTAATTATTTGTCTATATGACTAATTGTTAATTAATGCCAATAGACATAAATTAAATGAACATGCATTGATATTTTGAATTAGTGCGCATGTTGTGTGATTTATGTTTTCCAAAATAATTTTATATATAAGGAAGAAGGTGTGACATCCTCATTTAATATTTATTATTAGAATGATGTAATAGGATTCACATTGTAATTATTAATGTTCTGTATCTTTAATACTGAGGCTTTGTAAGGGGACGAATTTTCACACTAATTCTAAGTATATAATCTTATTTTGGACATTAGGCACCAAAATATCAATGGAGTCTTAAAGTGAGACTCACTAATGCATGCATGATTGGTTGATGTTATATTTAGTGGATGTATTACCCATAATTTAACTAAAATTAATCATTGGGCTAAATACAATTAGGCGCTTAATACTGCTTATGTTGTTAGTGATTATTACTAGCAAGTTTGTGAAATTTTCAAATTGATAATGTAAGTGGGACTTGAGCTAAATAATGGAGATTAGCATAAATAGATATCTGCCTTAATTAAACCTATGCAATGATGTAGTGAAATGACAACTAAGAGTTCAATTTTTGAGATAACCAAGGGAGAGAAACTTGATGGGAAAAACTATGACATCTAGCATAGGAAGGTTCAATACCTTTTCAATAGGCATGAGTTGCTTGACCATCTAACTACCAAAATGAGCTCACCCAAGATTGGGAATTCGGCCCAAAATCGTCATGACCATGAGGCTTATGCCCTTTGGCAAAAGAAGGATAGAAGTGTGTGCTTTACATTGTTAGCTTGCACGCATGCCGACTTTATTGGGGAGTTTGAGAACTACCCACCTGCAATGGAGGTGTGGGAACAATTGCGCCTAAAATATGGAGGGATAACAACCACAAGGTTTTGTGCGTTAACACTTAAGTTCAATCAATATATGACGGACCCTAAGTATAGAATGACTGAACATCTTAGGGTGATGTCCTCCATGATTAGAGAAATGAAGGTCGCAGGTTATGATCTCACAGATGAGCAACAACTTATAGCTATCATTAGGTCACTTCCCGAGTCCTCGTGGGGATAAGTGAAGTTGGTCCTTACTCATAATAAGGCCATTAAGACCTTTGATGACATTTCTCACCATTTGGAACTTGAGGTGGAACGTAGAAATGCAAACCACAATGTTGTTGCATTAATTGCACAAAATGGGAACATGGGTGATGGCCTTAAGCGCAAGAAGGGAAAAGCTAATAACCAAAGGCCTTAAGAAGGGCAAGTCGCTAAACATTGTAAAGGCAAATATGGGGGTAAGAAGTATAAGTCCAAACTCATGTGCTTTAACTATAGAAAGAAGGGACACTTTGCTCAGGAGTGTACTGAGCCCCGTGAGGTTTGTCCTTACTTACCTTCTTTTGTGTGTGCCTTTGTTTGCAATCATGCATTTTTTGCTCATTCTCTTCGTGATTGGATTGTAGATACGGGAGTGACAAAACATATGAACTGTAGCCTTGCAGGAATTGTAGATTACCGTCGATTACCAACTGGTAAACTTTTTATAATAATGGGAAATGGAGCGGAGGAGAGGGTCCTTCGTGTAGGAACCTACCAACTTACTTTTCATAGTGGACGCAAACTGCTCTTACATGATGTGCTTCATGTACCCACTATTCGATGTAATTTACTTTCAGTATCGACATTAGTAGGCTTGGGTTTTTCTTTTCTTGTTAGTAAGAATGGTGCGTCCATTATCTTGATGATACCATTTATGGTCATGAGAAATTTTTAAATATTTTATTTATTATGGACTTAGAAGATGTATCTAAATCTCATAAATATTTTGCTCATATTGCTTCTTCTTCTTCTGTAGATATTGAATCTAAATATGTTAAATGGCATGCTCGATTAGGACATATTGGACGAAATAGAATGTCTAGATTGGTTAGAGGAGGGTTATTGGGCTCTCTCACTAATGTAAGTCTTCCTACTTGTGAGCCTTGTCTCATTGGGAAAGCTAGTAGAAAGCCTTTTGGTAAGGCTAAGAGGGTTTCGTATCCTCTATAGTTGATCACTCTGATATTTGTGGGCCTATGAATGGGAGAGCACGTAATGGCGTAACTTTATCACATTTATAGATGATTTCTCACGATATGGCTTAGTAGTTATATTGTCTCACTATTTAGAAGCTTTGTATTGTTTCAAACTGTTTATAGCTGAGGTTGAGAATCAGAAAGAGAGGAGCATTAAAGCTGTTCATACTGATAGAGGTCGAGAGTATCTCTTTGATTAGTTTAGAGAATGTTATGAGAATAAGGGAATACGCTAATATTTAACAATTTATGGAACTCCATAAAAAATAGGGTTACAGAGAAAAGGAATCAAACTCTGTTGGATATGGTTTCGGCAATGATGGCTCAATCCAACCTCCCGATTAAGTTTTGAGGGATGCCTTTATGACTGCGACATACATCCTTAATCGAGTTCCCACTAAGTTTGTCCTGACTACTCTATATGAGTTTATGGAATGGAGATAAACCTAATTTGGAAGGCTTAAAGCCATGGGGATCTGCTGGTTATGTTCACCATTCTTCTCAAAAGTTTGGGAAGTTAGGCCCTAGAGCTAATAAATGTGTGTTTATTAGATATTATGAGAATTCTAAGGGCTATGTGATGTATGGTGAATGGAGGGTTCACTAAGGTTAAGTCTTGAGATGTAGATTTTTTGGAGGATGATTTCCCTAGTATTGGAGACATCAAACAAAGTCTTGAGCTTTATGAGTTAGAGGAACATCAAGATGAGTGCCCCAAATGGATTTAGATTCACAATCCATTATGATGACTATTAAGGTCAGTGGGATCATATAACCCGAGTCTCAATCTCCAGAATTACGTAGGAGCCAACATGGAAATGTTCCACGTAGACACTTTGAAATAGAAGGTGGGTCCTTCTTGAGCATTTCTGTTGATGCTGATAAACCTTCTTCTTTTGAAGAAGCAATGAACTCACCAATTTCGAGTAAGTGGCTTGCAATAATGGACGATGAGATAGAATCTATGGCTAAGAACCATGTGTGGGACTTAGTTGATCTACTATTGGGCATAAAACCATTGGAAACAAATGGGTCTTGAAGGTTAAGTGCAAGGCAGATTGTAACATCCCGTTACTGATAGCAAGGGTATTATGGTAATTGGGACAGACTGATAGGATTGTACTGCATTCATTGACTGAGCATGTTACTGGCCTCTATTTGTAGAGGAACAGGCTTACTGCATATGCATTCATTCATA
>JAOTIZ010059784.1:0-12358 GCA_027123425.1 Erythroxylum panamense
TCCTGTTACTCATAATAAGGCTAGAATAGTGTACAAGAGAGGTAAATGAGAAATTAGAAAGGGCATTTCATGCTTATCCATAATATGACTTACACATACATGTGAATATTGATTGTGCACGATAATATGATTGTACATGCATTCATTGATAATTTCTGGGTAAAATTGAACTATAAATGTGAATTATGTTTTGATATGTCTTAAATTTTGGTATGATTAGATTTCAATTAGAAAATTTGGAATTTAATGTTATGGATTGGGAAATTAATGGATTAGAATGTACATTTGGATTAAGACAAATGCCAAGTGGTAGGATAAATTGATGCATGAAAATTTTGAATGATTTAGCCTATAACTGAGTGACATTTGGCATAGTTAAATTGGTGACAAATAAACTAGTAATTAATTGACTAATGGATCAATCATTGTGTGACAAATGGGCTGGTAAGTTCATGATAAATGGCATAGTTGAAATGAACAAGTGACCTAGTTAGTTGGAGACATTTGGCAGCACCTATGCTTGATAAGTTCTGAACATGTCATAAGACATATTGGCATTCCATTAGATGACACCTAACACCTTAGGTGTAAGTTTCAGCAGGAGCAACTCCAGCTATGGTCATTTCTCTTCTTCCTTCCTCTCACACGCCACCGAAACACTCTTCCTTGCACCTCCCTATGTTTGTTTATGATCAAGTCTAATTTTTGCACCAATAATTCGTGCTTCACCCTCACAAAGTTAAGTAGAGAATCATAATATAGTTGCCTTATTGTCCTAGCTGAAATCCTTCCAAGTTCCACCTTGAATCTGTGATGATTCTGTATGTTTGGAGTACAGATTTAGAGTGACTTTTGAGCTGGGATTAGAACTAAACAAGTAAGTGAAAGATTAGTGTTTATGGCATGTTATAATAGAGAATTGATGATGATGAATTAGGATGAATTCCATATGATGTTAATGATTGATTGTGCTAGAATATATTAGCTGTATTGTTTTCACTAAACATGCTTCAGTATTTTTGCTATATTTTGATTTGTACACTTCCAAATGAGATGATTCTTGATTTAAATTGGACTATAGACATTTGGTTACAATTGTTAAAAAGAAATTGAATTTGAATTCTATCCTTAAGAGTCTTGAAATTGAGTCTTGGCTTAGGCTGTGGCACTACCCATGACAGAAATTATGTCCTATTGTTATCGAATAAAATGTGTTGATGTAGGCCAAATCAGACAAAGTTGTCTTCACAAAAGTTGTATCTTATTCTCTTAGCTTTCAATTGGTATAATTTTTTTAATTTTTAGATAATGTAATTGAGAGATATGAGTTGTGAAACTTTAAGTGCATGATCATGCACTAGTCAAAATTTCAAATATACTTAATCTCTAGTATTTTGAGCATAACTCATAAAGTAATGAACCAAATTGTATGATCTTGGTGTCATTAGAAACTTAAGACATAAGAGAACAATTTTCTAGTAGGAAGTGTTACCAAATTACTCCATTTTTCTTGTTAGAATGATCATGCAAAGTGGACCCAAAAGTATGTTTTTAGAAAAACAATATGGAATGATCAATTGGGTTATGACATTAGTTTCAAATTGTTTTATTGTAGTCCAAACCCTTAGTACAAATTAAATTATGTGAGTTTTGATATATGAATGATATTGTGACAAGAACAATGATAAGATACTTGGAATTGTCATTGAACATGCATTGTACATATTTCATAAACATAGATGTGCATAAATGAATACTTATACAATTGTGCAAAAGTGTGATATATGTAAAGGTATTTTGCATGTTATAGAGGAGCATTTAGAGTATTGTCATCCAGACATTACTGGGACTTCAAGGAAATAGCTTTGAGGAGCAATTTGTGAGTAACTTAGACGGTCTCACCTTGTTATGTGTTTGTTTTGAATTATATTCTGAATATGGAATTAATTGTATTGATTCCAGAAAATAAAGGTCCATGATTTTTGATTTATGAATGGGATAATTGAATTGCTCCTTGTATGTGAATTTGGCAAAATAAGTATTTCTCAATTGATATCTGATGTATATGTACTGAATTTCAGACATGAAATGTTCGAGAAGCTTGATGTATGAATAAAACATTGGAAGTGCTATTTGAATATGAATGTGATTGACTACTTGTTTCTCAACTTAAATGTTGAATGCCGGATTAAAAGTCCAATGACAAATGTGAATGAGAAAGAATGTGAATGTGACTTAATGAGCATAAGGATTGAATTTGTGTTATGCATTTGATTCCAATGCATGAAATATAAAGGCAGTTATGACTAATGTCGCCAATGAAAAAGAGCTTAAAGCTTAGACGTTTATGGAAAGAGCCTAAGGCTCAATGTGTGCAATGAGCCTTGTATCTCTAATGGATAAGGGACAGTATAAAAGAGTCTAGTATCTACAGCAGATATGGGACAGTGAAAAAGGCACACGGTCACAACAACGTAATAAATGAATTTGAGTCTCATAAACATTGCATTCACATATAATATGAATAAATTGAATGATTGCATTGTTTTGAGGACTTTTCTTGTGTGAATACATGATAATTTATTGATGATTGTGTTCTGCAAAATTGTAGCATAATGATGAATTGTAAGGATTTGTGTTTGAAATGTGTCATTTGTGAACAAAGTGTTTCGTGATATTACTTGATGATAATCAAGTTGATGTGAGTTTTATGATAACATGAATTGTTGTGTTGTATGACAAGAGTGAATCATTAAAGATGGTTACTCAATTGAGTTCACAAAACTCACCAACATTGCATTATGGCTTTTCAGGTTTAGAGAAGAATCCAATTAGGCCAATTGGAGTATAGTCACTGCATTGAATATAAGTTAGTGGTCAGGATCAGTTTTCACATTCATTTATTTTTAGCCATTTTGTATTAAAGATTGTATTCTGTAACAATTGAGCAATGTACCTGTGAATTGTACAGTGTAATGACATTTACGATTGAATATGTATGATAATGAAATGGGCCTAATATGTATGATAATGAAATGGGCCTAATGTTTACTAACTATTAAATATGTATTTACATTTAAGAAAAAATTTTCTAATGATTCGATTTGTCTATTATAACACGCCATCCTCGTAGAATATGTTCTCAAATATCGTCGATACGTTCGAAAATATGCCCTATGAGAGTGGTGTGTTACACACACGATTACATAAGTGCTTCCGAATATACTATTATAAAAGATGGACATAGATGGTGCATATGACATATAAATATGAACCTACTATAACAAATGATCTAGGATGCCATTCCTTATACCACAATTCTAACACACAACACATATAAATTCCATAGTTGTTTTATTCATCAATAGGTATACATGCTTAACTTAAAGTTTTATCTGATCTCTATAATTCAACCCAATAACAATGTATAATAAGAGTATCTCACCTAAGGTAGAATTTTTATTATCTTAATATCGATACGATTCAAGAAACATTTGAACTCCCAACATAAAAAAAGAGAGGTTAGACATATAAATAGGAAGGTGTAAAATCATGAAACAAAAAACTACAACCTACTTATATATGTATACAATACTTAATTCATTAACTTCATAAAAATATTAAGTGCATTAGTAAGACCAAATGAAAAAGTTAATTAGTCTTATGAATCCAAAATAGATTCATTGTTTTAAATTATACAAGCAATTGTCCTAATTGTCGTAATTATACAAATTAAAAAAGTAGCATTGTAGTAATTATACAAGCATCCCATAATTCATATGTAATCAATTTATACTTAAAATAACCTAAAACATTCATTAGAAATAAAAACTAACCATTTAATGGCTAGGATAGTAGCATTGGTCAATTAATTCTATTACAAACTTGTGGTACATGTTATTAAAAGATCAATACGAGGAAACACACATGAATAAAGTGTATTGAACCTTGAATCATTCAAAAAAATACACAAAATTAAAATATATTATGAAATATTAACAAAGACTTAAATATTAGTGAACTAAATATGCATTATAATCTAAAGGAAATTAATGATGACTAATAGAAAGAGGAGAAGCCAACAATCTTACTTGCCAAAAAAAAAATTGTTCTTAATCTTAGGAAGCTTATTCTATCATCTTGAAATTTTCCTATAGAAACAAAATCAATTATCAAAAACCAAGAACATCAATTTAAAATAACAAAGTAACTTTAGAAGGAAAAATAATAGTAACTCTAACCTTTTAGATAGACAAATGAAATGATACATTTTCAAACAGGTTGGCTTTTCTAAGGTTAGAGACTAAATTATATGGATTAAGCTATTAGTTGAAAGATATTTTAGATTAAATTAAATTGATTAAGACTTGAATGCAATTATTTGAATGGGTTGTGATATGATGTCATGTGTGACCCATATTACAATGTTAAAAGGTGATGATAATATATGGGCCCTTCTTAATTAAAAGGGAGAAGGAAGTTCAAGATAACTATCCATAAACTATGTATATGAAAGGTGGTGTAACACTAAATTTTTGTATATAAGTGTCAACTTTATTAAACCCCACTAATAAATATGAAATGTATTTTTAACCTTGTATTATCATTCCCGACTATGATAATTAAAGTTATAATCCCAATTTTTCTACTACAAAAAGGGAATCGAAGCATGCGAAGACATAGAACGAAGATGCAGAAGGGAACTGAAGCACGCAAAGGAACAGAAAGAAGATGGATGGACAGAAGGGAACTGAAGCATGCACGGATGGTGTCACCGACAAAAGAGAAAACAAAAGAGGAGAAAATGAGCATCAACCCCTGGTGGGGGGATTTCATAGGTAGGTTAAACACTTAAGAAAAACAACACACCAAATCACGTCGTTTTCGATTTATTAAAAACATTGAAGTCGAAGCTAATGATGGTGTTTAGGTTATAATTTTATTGGCAGAATAACTCTTTCGTTGGTAAATCATCAACATAATCTAGTCCTGTTAGTAAACCCTGACATTTATTTTTGCCACCAAGTTTTCTAGGCAAATTTACCAACAAAAATGGCTATTTTGTCGCTATATTCTATCAGAAAATTTATCAAGATAATTTCCCTCCATCTTTACTGATGGAAATTTGTCCATCGCTAAATGCAATATTTCCTACAATTTTCCATAGTTGATAGGAATTAATTTTCCATAATTGATGGCCTATTGTATTTTTAACGTTTGTAGTTTATAATTTTCTTGTAGTGTTTTATAAACCTGTAATCTAGTATTAGACTTAGCATACTAAGATGCAACTACTTATCACTTACAAAAATTTACCTCAACTCCCTCTTCATCAGAACAAAACTCTTAAAGTGATAAGAAATTAGTTACAAACCTTATAATAGCAGCATGACATAAATTCCTACCATTGGTGAAATCATTGCTTATTAAATTAATGACCCGTACATAATTATAGATGAAATTATACTTTTTTTTCTTTTTATACAGTTTCAACAATGATAAGAAGTATCTATCATCTCTCATATTTTCTAACATTAGGTCAATGCAATGTACAACATAAGGCATCCAATAAAAGAATTATACCAACTTTGATAAGGCATCAAATAAAAAGAATTATACCAACTTTGTAATCTTCTTCTTGCTACTTTGTCAGCAGAATTATTGTTAGTAACGAACTAAATAATATTTTATGGCTCAACTTCATTCATAACTTCATCAAGTATTTGAAACAGATTACCAACATTTCTAACAAAGCCAAGCATATCAATAGACTTTAAAAACATTGTCCTTTTTGTAGAGTAAACAAAAAATTGATAATAGGCTCTTATATTCTATTTATCCAACCATCACACATAATTAAATACCCTGTAAGTAGCCGAAGTCACACTAAAACAAAGGGGGCATTTGGTTATGATTTATTTAGAGACAAAAAACTAAGCATTGCCAAAAGGCAATTATTAGGGATGAAAACTAAATTCATAGTAAAAGAAATCATTTGAGAACGGTCCTTCGGGTTCGTTATAGGAAGAACAATTTTTTCCGACAGTTCAGACGTTTTGTCGCTAAACTTTGAAATTTGCACGACAGATTTTCTATTTTGTTGGAAATGCAATATAATTTTGTGACAATTATCTTAATCACTGATCGATGTTGAACATAATGAAGACTTTTCGAGGCGATAAGTATAAATCGTTGTAAAAGATACAACATTTTGCAACTTATAGTTTTTTCATTGGTAATATAGCAGAGTTATGTGACAATTGAGTAAGTAACCATGAAATATAGGGCTTTTAGTGACGAATTACTGAAACTTCGCCAAAAGTTAGACTAAATATTTCGTGTTACATGATAAATTCTTTGGAAAATTTGAATGAATTATTATACGTGACAGTATTCTTAAAAAAAATGTCAAAAAGATAAATTTTCAATGCTAAATGTAATTATTAATCCTAATTATATTTGAGGTTTATATGATTTTTCATAGTTTTTCATTGTCTGGTTTATAAATTTGTTTAAATAACTAATGCATTTAGATTCTATAAATATATATCATCCTATGGATTTATACACAAATGATTTTTTAATGATGCCTATTATACATAGTAGTACTACACCTCCGTTCATACAAAAATTTCATGAAAATAGAATGAAGCATCTAAAAATTGTAAAATGTTTTGAAAGTTTTAAACATATTGTTGAAAAACACATGATAGGTTATTTGAATTTTGGGAAGTAAATATATTTTGGACATAAAAAGATAATCATACCTAAAATTTTAATGTTATATTGGATCAAAATATCATACATTTAAGTTAATTACTATTATTTTTAATCATTAATATTATTTAATAATAAAATAATACTACATACAAATATTGAAATATGGTAAGCAATATAATATAATGAGATATATATGATAAGTAGTAGAAGATGTTAATTAGAAGTTTAACAATTCTTACAGACAAAATAATAAATAAAGTTCAATGCCTAATATTCAATTGAAACGGAAAAGAAATAACCATTTGTTTGGATTCCCATTAACATTATAGTCGATAGAAAAGGTGAAGTATAGCACCCCACTCCTGCAAGATACGTGCCCGACATCTTGGGTGATATTCGAGTCCGTGCCCCGCGAGGATGGCATGTTAGAGCACTCAATCATTCAAAATCGGTATAAATTTTTTTTTGAAACCACAAACATAATATGCGGAAATAATAACCAATTCGGGCTCACTTTCATTCATAAACATTTCAATCAATACAATACAATCAATAGAATTTCAATAGCCAATTGGGGCCCATTACAAATACAAAACACTTTAGTCATAATGTCTTTACATTCGACCATAAAAACCTTTGTATACACATTATACAAAAATTTTAGAATACATTATTTTACAGAAATTGCGGAATACACATTTATACAAAAATAGGAAAATACTAATGCAGGCGAGAACTGATCCCGACCTTTATCCCTTACTCGTATGTTGTAGGGATACCCCCATTTGCCTAACGGGGTATTCTTCTAATCCTGAAAAATATTTGTAAATTTTGGGTGAGTTTTGCGAACTTAACGAGTGACCATCATCGATGGCTCACCCAGTCACATAACACATAAATCACATTCACATCATTTCACATTTCACAATCAATACAATTTAATCATTCATATTATGCATATGTAGTATGCATGAGACCTACTTTTAATTTATTACTTTGTTGTTGTGACCGAGCACCTAAACTGTCCCGTATCCATTGGATACCGGGCTAATTAAGCATTGAGCCTGAGGCTCTGAATCACTTTCTAAGCTTGAAGCTCTTTTCACACTTTAAGCTTTAAGCTCTGAATCACTAAATCACTATCTGAGCTCGAGGCTATTTTCACACTTTGAACTTTAAGCTTTGAATCACTTTTTGAGCTCGAGGCTATTTTCACACTTTGAGCTTTAAGCTTTGATCGGTGGCTACTCTGGTCATAACTCCATTGTGTTTCATGCATTCATGATATGGAATGTCTCAATCACATTTGCATATTCTCATTCACTCACATTCATATATCATTGGACTGTAGCCCGACTTTCAACCACCAAGTCATGTATCACGTATTTCATCCAATTCACATACAAGGAGCACTTCAATATTTTATTCATACAACACATTCATCGGACCTTCTGTCTGAAAACCAACACAATCAATCACATTCATAACTTCCTCCAATAGTCAATTAATACAAAATTCAAAGAAAACAAAAAATGAAGTGAGACCATCTCGGTCTACTCACAGTACGCTCTAGATTAGCATTTGTTTCTAAATTTTAGAAACGCTTGAATGCAGACTTTTAACCTGCCCATCCCATTTATGCAAAGCACACGTTGCACTTATATTAATAATGGCACACTTATAAGCATTTATTTATGCACAATTGTATAAATGGACTATATACAATTCATGCTCAATGACAATCTCGGGTACTTTACCAATTTCATAACTTAATCACTCATCAGTTCTTTAAATCACAACCTCAATCTTTTGGTACTTTGATATCAATTACTCATCCACTAATTTTTCAATACATACCCGTATGTGACTAGTGAAGAGGAAAAACATAGTGTATATATATATATATACTTTTTGCTTAAAAGTTAATATTTCCTTTTCATTCCTATTTCATCTCAGCTCATAAATCACAACCAAATAAAAAATCTATCATTTTTCATAATCATCCAAAAACTAGAACACTCACGCATTTTATCACATTTTCTGTACTTCTTCACTTTTAATTTTTCTGCATTTCTAACTTTTGTATCATTTATTCCTCTAACTATCACTTTAATTATTCTTTCACATTTTCAGACATCACCATACACCTATCTCTAAATTCTAAATTCATTTTTAATCAACTCTAAAAACACTCCAAAACTTACACACGCACACACTTATATATCTATATATATATACAGTGAAAACATCAATATAATAGAGCATTTACATAATCATTTCTCCAAATTTTTCTATTCTCATCACATACACATTTTAGTTGATCGTTCAACTCCAAAACTAGTTTAACACTATCTCATAACATTTCGGTCATCAAATCCACAGAAAATCAACAAATACGGCATACCCCAATTTTCTCACTCACTTTCCAGCAAATATGAATATCATTGTTTCCTAACCATTTTACAGTGAACTCACGATGCATGCTTCAGCTTATACAAAAATACATAATCATAACAAACTTACTTGTTTGAAATTCCAACATTTGCAGCAATCATGTGAACCATAATCTCTCATGCAACCACGTACATCAACTTGAAAGTTGACAGGGGGTTCGGCTGCACAATGTTCAGCAACCATTAGAGAGTACTGTAGCTTGACAAGACAATTAAACATTCACTCTTGCAATTAACTCATGCGCGTGAGTGAAGAAAGTCACACTTGTGCAAGAGTCACACCCATGAGAATAAATCATGGGTGTGAGAAAAGTCATGGGTGTGAGAATAATTCATGGGGTTGAGAGATAAAGACAAAAATGTTGAAGAATATACATTGTCAGACCTTTCCCATGTTTTCCACTCAAACTCTCTCAATTGTTTTTAGATTGTTATGAATTTTGGTAGAGAGGTAGATCAATATTTTACAAGTCCAATGGTTCAAGAATGAAGTCATTTAGAGGTCGGAAGAAGTAGTTATAGCCAAAAGAGTGAAGGATGTTCACATAAGTCCACTTTCACTGCACCTTCATTATGCACGATCGTGCAATTCCAATTGCTTCTCCATTGTCTACACAAGCATGATCGTGCAATTCCAATTACTTCTCCGTTGTCACCCTCGTGCTTATGCATGATGGTTAGATCCCTTGTGACCCTTAAGAATCACGATCGTGCTCAAGCATGATCGTGCACACCCCTTTTCTTTTAATTTCTTCCAGCTCTTCCCAAAAGCATACATTCGGGACAATTTTACACAGGTTTTTTGACAATAAAAATGAAG
Source organism: Erythroxylum panamense (assembly GCA_027123425.1). NCBI lineage: Eukaryota > Viridiplantae > Streptophyta > Magnoliopsida > Malpighiales > Erythroxylaceae > Erythroxylum > Erythroxylum panamense. The sequence continues at coordinate 9,994 of JAOTIZ010059784.1, forward strand.
GATTTAGGCTAAACATCCTTCTAACATATTGTTCCTTTATATCGTAACTTTCAAATGAAACCAATTTCATGCAATTTGGTTCGATATTCTGCAAGTTATGATAAAAAAACACTACAGACTATTCCAAACCACGACAGAATCCACAAACTCAAATTCGAGTTATTTTTTGAAACTCTTAGAGACAAAATTCAATTTTGATTCTTTCATGAAAAATATATTTATACGTCTTTATTTTAATATGAACTTAAAATAATCCCATTTGGATGTCTATAGACCAAGATATGGAGAAAATACAGATTCATGTTTAGTAAAAACACTGCATCTGTACATTTTATAGCACTCTTCATCATCATTTCATCTTAGTTCCTCTCTCTCTACTGTAAATCTTCAAATTCTCAGATTTTCATCCAATGCTTATTCTTTCATTTTTATTTAACTCCTTTTTCTAGTTCAAAATCAATCAACTACAAGTTCATAAAATAATAACTATTAAAACCGAAACTCCAAGATCTCTCTCTCTATTGTGTTTTCATTTTTCAAAATATTTCATTTCATCAAAAACTTATCGTTTTGTCAACTCTATTTCACGACCTCATCAACATCTTCATATAAAATCATTAAACTCATTTCAGACCATGTAAAATCATCTCTAAAAATACTCGCATGAATAGTACGTCAACTTTTACGCAGAATAGAGTACATGCATTTCTTCATTAACTTAATTCAAGCCAGAACATATTATCTACATATATATCCATCCATAAACATTTTACAACTCCTCTAGGGTATAAAAACCAAAAATCAATTCAAGAAAACTCATCAGATATTCACCAGTTATCAACCTTTGCAAGATCTCGATTTTCATCCTTGAACCTCCAAAGTCACCATCGTGCATGTGCACGATTGCAACTTTCACTTAAAAATCACCAATGTCGCTATTGTGCTTTTCAAATTTAACCCTACGACCCTCATTTTTTTTAAACTTGCAATTCTTCTTCACCAAAACTTAACTTCTAAACTCCATAACTTTTGATTCCGAACTCCAAAAATTTCAAAATTTATATCAATGGAAAGCTAAAAGAAAGATCTACAACTTCTATGAAGACAATTTTGTCAAAATCCATCTAGATCAGTACAGTTTATTTCAGATCAAATTTAACTCCCTTAATTATTCATTTCTAGTAACTTCTCAAATGACTTCTATTCATTAAAATCCAACACTTCAATTTTTTATTTCTAGTCCTTCCACTCCATTTTATTTAACTCATTCACTATAACCACAATTCTGAACATATCCCATTACAATTCCATAAACCCGGAATGCCAATAAGTGCATATACAATTATTTTCATGTGTGCAAAAATACAAATTCACATGCATGTATGCTGAGCATGAAATGCAATTTTTTTTCTAACTCTCATATTGCTATTTTCTCCATTATTGAAAGTTAAATTCTAACCCTTAATATGGGGACGGGATGTTACAATTCTCCCTTAATAAATTTCATCCCCGAAATTGATATCTGACTGATCAAGGAGGTAGGGGTATTATTTTCTTATCTGCTCCTCCATTTCTCATAAAACTTCATCACTCGAATAATTTCTTCTAATTGACTATGATCGATGTAATTAATTCGTCCTCTAATCAATTCTTCAAGTATCACATTATCTTAATAGTTTCCTCAATACAATTCAAGCTACTCAAAATTTTCACTTCAAGTGTTGACAATACCTCTTTGTCAGATCATATTCATATTTCATCTCTCACTTTTATTGCTAATACACTTAACTCTTAAGTTTGTCTCGCTATATTCTATAACTTCGAGGTGATCCTCCCGAAATTCATTCATTTTTCATAAACCACTTTATCCTTATTATAGATTCATTTTACTCACTAAAAGTATCTCAAATTTATTAAGGCCTTTAACCATTTCAGGCCCTCTTTATTTCAATATAAGGGTGAACGACTCTTTTTGTCGTGTGACACCTCATACAATATTTTGATGGTCTCACTATGATAACGATTGTTATGCCTGTAGTCAGTTTGTACTATACATTAATCTGATGTTTCTATGAACTCCAAACATATAAGCTTTAGGCATATCTCCAACAGTTATGACTTTTGACAACTTAAGCATGTGATCACTTGGTTATACATTCTTACCAATCAAATGCTCTTTCGATGTATTCTTACTAGGACATAAGACTGCGGTTGTTCCTTATGTTTTCTCTAACAGTGTTGGACCCCAAACTTTTCTTGAAATTTAGAAGTATAAATTGACATTAAAAGAGGAATTTGTGGTGAATTATTCATGTGCAAAGAAAAAGACAATTCAAGAATGTGAATTGTTATATGAGATTAAGAT
>JAOTIZ010059837.1:0-12353 GCA_027123425.1 Erythroxylum panamense
TATTGGCCTTAACTCCAGCTTTCCTTCAATATGCACCAAAGAGAGCAAAGAGAAGCAAGAAGTTGAACCAATTGCATATGGAAAAATGACCACCTTCATCATGAAAAGCATAAAAAGTTACATTGAATATTTAATGCAACTCTATATGATTGCTAAGAACTTCCCACATTGTACAGATTTAATTTTTCAATTAATTTTTCTCAGTAATGATGCTAGCTTTAGCTCTCTCATTGTGACTTAGCACTATTGCTTCTAGCTCTGTGGGAGTTATTGTTGCAGTTGTAGCCTGATTCTCTATTTTGTTTGGAGCCAACTTTGCCTAATCCATGAATATGATGCATGCCGATGCACAACCCAGAAAATGGAAAATACAAGACCACACAAAGTTACAATGATGGAGAGTATTGAACTTTCTCCAAAAAGAGGCATATCAATTTTCTTCTCTTAGTAATTTCTCCATTTCCTGCCAAATATTGAAGAGAAATGAAGTCACGCAATGGAAAAAGATGAAAATTGATAATATCATAATCCAAAAACCCAGAAAATCTAAGTGAACACTTTGTAATTAAAGTTACAATAAAACTATGCATTCCATGAGAAAAGAAAATTCAATGAGCGCTGAAAGCTATGGGATAATCACACTGCAGACATGAGTGGAGACTTCAACTTTGCCAGTATATTCATTAGTTTTCTATCTTTTACATTTTCTCTTTGCTCAAAAGCTCAACTTTGATTTAGAGATGTGTCAGTATGTCAAATTTTATGCTAAGAAACGGCATTTAAATCAATATCTTTCACAAATTTCCACATATCAGGAACGAAGAAAAAAGTTCATGATATACCATGAATGGAAAAGGAAACTCTACATTGGGAAAATCTACTTAGGATAGATAAGTACAAAAATGATTTCCAACAATTAAAATGATTGTGAAAACCAGCTTTGAAATGCACTACAATGTGTTTTGACATATCTTTTGCTAGAGGAAAAATCAAAGCTCTTGTAATTAGCAAAAGTGGTTATATAAGTACATAACGGTAACTAATTGTTAGTCTCATTAACACATGAAAACATCCTTTCTAAAATTAAAAAAGTGGAAGTTGATATAACAAAAATCACAGCAGTCATTGAATTAATCTCAACAATTTCTTTCTCTGAATATCTCTTAATGTTGAACCTGCCTGTGTGTAATTTTATTCATTGCCATTTATATTTGATTTAGAGTGTTCATTACCTTTTGTGTTGCCTTCCATATTTGATTTAAAGGTCATTCCAAGGCCACTGTCATAATATGTACTTCATGCCATGAACCACCCAGACATTGCCCTGAAAAAAGAAAACATCAATATCCCAGTAAGTATAGTTACTCATATTGCAATAAGAGGCCCATCCTTTTAAAAAAATCAATATCCCGGTAACTATAGTTATTCATACTGCAGTAATAGGCCCATCCTTTCTACCTTCAAATGGTGTATTTTCAGATGTGGCATTGAGTGCGCAGATTTTGAGTTAGTGATACGTTTGGTGTAAGAGGTTTGTTTAGTAGGATGATGTTACCAAAACTGGTGCTGCCTTAATTAAGGTTACTAAACTTGTCGATTGCTACTTAGCTGAAGCTAAAGTTGATGCAAACTTGAGTCTGTCAGAGTTTGTTGCCCTTGTTGGTGCTCTCCCTTGTCATGCTCAAATCACCGATGATGGTTTGTACCATTCCATTGACACTTATCTTACGGTAAGTCTATCAGATATGCATTCCATAGTTTATATATGAGACTTTGATCTACCAGTGTCACAGTTCTAAGACTTACTAGATCAGTTAGTTTCCCAGAAACTACTTTCATCACAGCACAGACAAAGAAAAACAAAAAGAATGAATCACTACACAATGAAGCTCCTGTCAGAATATTTTAACTGGAAAAGTAAATCAACTTTGTTAAATTCTCATAATATAGAACAGTTTTACTTCTGTCCCTATCCTCCCTGAAAAACTGGAGAAGTTTTAACCTTCAGGGTCTTGAGTAACAAATAGTTGTTTACTTAATTGGGAAATAGTGAATTAGTGATAAACATAAAATAACTGAGAAGGTAAGACTTAAGAGTACACACGCATACCTTATGGGACTAAGAAGTGGGTGGCAGATGTTGTGTTGTAACCACCATGAGAATCCTCACTAGAAAGCATCTTCATCTGTCTTGTCATCTCCAACATAAATTGGAAGCACGTGATTTGATTTAAGGTCCATTGGCTCCAGATTTATTTCAACACTTCAATGATGTCTGAACAAAAGAGAAGTTAATAACGGAAGCTGGAAAGACTTCACAAAATGTTGCTCTTTAGCATGGACATTGTCCTGTATAGCAAAATAATGTTGAAATTGCATAGAACTTTGTCTATGGAGCAGGTAACAAAAACTTCAATAATTACGATGATAGATGTATCAATATGCAAGACCAAAGAGAAAGAAATGCAAAGAAAAAGCAGACATCTAACAAAAGAAATTATTCCAAACTTTTGCTATATTTTCTAAACACCCCCTCATAAAAAATGCAAGATTCCAGCGAAGAGAAAAGAAAATTCATCTAAATAACAGAAGATTACTTGAATCCCATATGATTTCCTATCCTTTCTAACACTTCTTTCTTTTCCCATCAAATGGTACAATTCCCGCCAGAAATTTCAAAAACAGAAATACAATTTAACATCCCCTCAACAACCACACAAAACAATAAAATGGAAGACTCAAAATTTAATCAAAAGAAGCCAAAATGTACGCCTTCTACATGGACATAGAGCTTTTCCTGAAATTCCCAACATATTTCATCGTCAACCCAAATGAACAAACCAATCAAAGACTCGAACTTTGACCAAAATAAAAATAAAATAAAAGCACACCTCATGTTTACGAAGAAGAGTTTGGCGATCCCAAACGAAGAGGGAAGCAACAACAAAGGCAATGATGAGCAAAGCCAAGCGCTTTGGTCTCTTAAGGTAATACGCTGGGTTAAAGAACCTCCTTTTGCTCACCAACGATGACGATCTCCTCCTTCCCATCTGGATCGATGACTTCGATCAACCACTAGTCTTGCCTGTGTGTGCCACCAATAAAAAACAAAAAAAATTGATTGCCTTTGAGCCAAAAAATTAGTTAGCATTCGTAGATTGAAAATGGAAATGAAAATGTCAAGAGACTACTAACAAAAGAAGAGGACAAGAGTCTAATGGGAGAATAAAAATGAGTCCAAAACAACTAGAAGATGTCAAAGGGAGAGTGTTGTTTTCAGAAGCACTTCTATGTATTTCCAGGCAAAATCAAAAGCAGGAGGAGACGTTGGCTTGGATTAGGTAGAGGAGACGTTCGGTTTGGCTTAGGTGAAAACAAAGTGGAAGCATAAAACGAAAACATCGACATTTTATTGTGGGACATAATTGAGCCAGAATTAGTAGGACAGAAGATTTGATGCCTAAGAAAAGATGCAGAGATTAACTCCTAAGTAGTTGATGTGGGTCACTGACATGAGAATCAGTGAACTCAATATAACAGAGAGGTTTAAGGTGAGGAGGACCTTTGTTACCAGTCGTGTCTTCGACTTTTTTAAATTCTTGTTCACAAACTTAGAATTATTAACCAAAGAATGCAAAAAACTAGTTTTGTAGTTTTTTGTGAACAATAATTTAATATCAATGCATTTTAAAGATACCCTTACTAAGGGTATATTGCTTAATAACGTAGAATATGTGTAACTTAAAAACAGATAAAATTAAAGATACTGCATCTAAATATACCCTTAGTATCAGAGATGTAGTTGACTCATGACTTTCTTATATTTGTCTTTGTAGTCATTTGCACGCAATATTTACCATCACTTTAGAGAAAATGCATAAACTCAGTCCAGTTTATTAAGGTTATATCGCAAGCCCATCTCCTGCAACAACCCAAGTCCAACTTAAATGTAGATAAGAGCACAATTTAAATTCTAATAGATTCATTACTATACACAATCATCTGAATACACAATCATAGGATTAGATAAGATGTTGATTTGAATATTCAAATATACAAATGTACATGTATATAAACAGATAAGGGATTCATGAATATAATTATTCATTCCTCCCATATCATTCTAATTCTTATATGGTATCAGAGCATTCCGACTAACGTCTTTTTCGATCCCAACTCAATGGCCTCAATCATCAATCCTATTTCTGATGAAACACCCCAGATTATCACCATTAACCTAGCTGCTCAAGCTCCTTTGAAGCTCACTTTAACCAATTATCTTACCTGGAGATTGCAATTCAACAGTCTCTTTATAGGCTACGATTTGCAAGGTTTTATTGATGGTACCAGGAGCTGTCCTCCAGCCACCATCACCACCAATGACATACCTATCCCCAACCTAAACTATCAACTTTGGATCCGCCAAGACCAACTGATTCTGAATGCCATCATTGGTGCTCTCTCACCAACTATCATTCCATTTATTGCAACTGCTAACACTTCAAAAGAGGCTTAGGACATTTTAGCCAAGACCTATGCACAAGCATCAAGAGGCAAACAAAAGCAAGTTAAAACCCAGCTCAAGAAACTTACCAAAGGACAACTGTCTATCACTGAATATATGCAGGCCATCAAAACCAAAACCGATGAACTTAGTTTTCTGAATGCTCCAATGGATCCTGAAGACATCACTGATAAAGTTCTTGATGGACTACAATGAGGTGATTCGCACCATCAATGCTAGAGATACACCTATTTCATTTGATGAGTTACATGAGAAACTCATCACTACTGAAGCCAATCTCCCTACACCTGGCACTTATCACTTCCCTGTCACAGCAAACTATACAACTAAACCAGGAGGTAAAAAGAATCACTCTATTCAGCAAAATCAGGAAGGGAATAGATGGCGTCATCAACAGTATCAAAATAATCATCCTTAACACTTTCAGCCCAATAATCAGACCAATTTTCGACCATCCTATGGACAAATGCAACCTTACAGCTCCTATCCTAGCAACAATAATGGGCCTCAGTCCAATTCTCAACACCAACCAAGGCCATACCTGAGAAAATGCCAAATTTGTGGAGTCCAGGGTTATCGTGCCAAGCATTGTCCCTCATTTCGCATTGTTTTTGCAGGTTTTTCTTTTCCCTCGCCAAGAGCTAACTTTGCTGCTGCCTCCAATCAAGATCAGTGGATTCTCAACTCTGGACCTTCTCACTATATGACTACTAACTTGCAGAACCTTGCTATACATACTCCCTACACAGGCACTAAAGATATCATAATTGGAGATGGTTCAGGGCTTCAAATAAGTCATAAAGGCAGTGGTACATTACATGCAGATAACAGAACATTCAAATTAGATGGAGTTTTATGTGTGCCTGACATGAAACAAAATTTAATTTCAGTTTATCAATTCTGTGTTTCCAACAATGTTTCTATTCAGTTCTCATATTTTTCTTTTCTTGTAAAGGACCTGACAATAGGGACACCACTTTTCACGGGTGCACCTAAAAATGGCCTATATGCGTGGCTAACAACTTCATCTCTAAAGGTTGCCTTCTCCACCACTCCTGCCACATTCACCGATTGGCACTCTAGGCTAGGACATCCTGCAAAACCAATTGTTAATCACATTTTATCTAAGCATAGTCCTCATTTTAACTTTAGTCTTAATTCTTCTAGTACTCATTGTAATGCATGTTTGACAAATAAAGTCACAAATTACCTTTTTCAAAATCTTCTCTTGTGTCTAAAAAGCCATTAGATGTCATCTTTTCGGATGTATGGACCTCTCCAATTTATTCTTATGACAATTACAAATACTATGTCATTTTCATTGATCATTTCACTAAACACACATGGATCTATCACTTACAACGTAAATATGATGTACATGCTATCTTTATCAAGTTCAAAGCTCTTGTTGAAAAGTTTTTTGACACATCTATTAAGACATTATACACTGATAATGAGGGATAGTACATTGCTCTATCTGATTTTCTATCTAATCATGGTATTTCCTACCGAACCACACCCCCTCACACACCTTAACATAATGGTATAGCAGAAAGAAAACATCTACACATTGTTGAGACTGGTCTTACTCTCCTAAATCTTGTCTCAATGCCTTCATCCTACTGGCCACAAGCTTTTTCCACAGTAGTGTATCTCATTAACCGTATGCCTACAGTCACATTACACATGTCTACTCCTTATTACTGTTTATTTCGCACATGTCCTAACTATTCTAAACTTAGAATTTTTGGTTATTTGTGCTATCCGCGGTTAAAACTCTACACATCTACCAAAATAGAACTCAAATCCAAACCTTGTGTGTTTGTTGGATACTCACCTTCTCAGAGTGCCTACCATTGTCTTGATCCTACCACATCTCGAATTTACACCTCTCGGCATGTCAACTTTGTTGAATCAGTGTTTCCCTTTGCCACCCTATCACAGTCTGCCGAACCACCATTAGCTGACCATTCTGCTACTTGGCTTCCACCTACACTGCATGTTTCAGAAGCTTCTAATCCTCCTCCTACAGACTCCTCTCCTTTGCTTGGTGTTGCCCCTGAGATCATGGCACTTCATGTTGTTAGTTCCTCGTCAAGAGAAGCCACTGAGATAGCACAAGTGCATCATCCTATCTCAGTCCCAAGTCATCCCATAATCACTCGAGGAAAGAACAATATCCGCAAGCCTATTCAAAAGCTAAGTCTCACAGCTCAATTACAAGGTAATAAAGCATTTGAACCTACCTGTATTTCGTAGGCTCTAAAGGATTGTAATTGACGTAAAGCTTGCTCCGAGGAATTCAATGCCTTAGTCAAGAATCGTACCTGGGAGCTGGTCCCACCTGAGGCCTCGCAAAACCTTGTTGGTTGCAAATGGATCTTCAAAATTAAGCGCCACTAGGATGGGTCCATTGAAAAGTACAAAGCCCACCTAGTTGCCAAAGGATTCCATCAGCATCCTGGCATTGATTATGCTAAAACCTTCAGCCCTGTTGTGAAACCAACTACAATTAGACTCATTCTCAGCATAGCTATCACAAATGGACAGGATTTACGCCAACTAGATGTGAACAATGCATTTTTACAAGGCCCTTTAACAGACACAGTATTCATGGCACAACCCAAAGGCTTCATTGATTCGGACAAACCACATCATGTATGTCAACTGAAGAAGGCTATCTATGGTCTTAAACAAGCACCTAAAGCATGGTATCAAGCCCTTAAACAGTTTTTGATTCAGTCTGGATTCACCAATTCACACTCAGACACTTCCCTATTTATCCATCACACATCACATGGTCTCATTATCCTTATGGTATATGTCGATGATATCATTGTAATTGGTAACAATGCCACACTAATTAATCACTATGTCAGCCTATTAGCTCAGAAGTTTTCTATTAAGGATTTGGGGCCTCTATCCTATTTTCTTGGCATTGAGGTTCTTCGGAACAATCAAGGCATCTTACGTTCTCAGAGAAAGTACATCACTGATTTACTATATGACACCAAGATGCATGAAGCAAATCTTGTGCTCACACCTATAGCGAGTCACCCGACTCTGACTCTACACTCGGGTACAAAATTGGCATATGCAAGTGAATATCGCAAGATCATTGGAATTCTACAGTACCTGTTACTCACCAGACCGGATATCGCCTTTGCTGTGAATAAACTGTCTCATTTCAATCACTGTCCCACCACTGAGCATTGGCCAGTTGTAAAATGTCTACTTCGGTATCTCGCCGGAACCATTGATAAAGGTATACAATTTTTCCGTAACTCCAATTTGAATCTCCATGCCATCTCTGATGCTGATTGGGGAGGAGACAAGGATACCTATCACTCAACTGGTGCATTTATCGTCTTTCTCGGACAAAACCCAGTGTCTTGGAGCTCAAAGAAGCAACGATCGGTAACTAGGTCGTCAACTAAGGCCGAGTACAAAGCGGTCGCCAACCCAGCTGCTGAGTTAACTTGGATACGCAATCTTCTTGTTGAACTTCGGATCGGGTTACCACACACTCCGATGATTTATTATGACAACGTCGGTGTCACCCAACTGAGTTCCAACCCGATCTTTCACTCCCGAATGAAACACGTTGCAATCGACTTCCACTTCATTAGGGATCTGGTTCAATCTGGTGCCCTCCGCGTTTCCCATGTCTCCGCTGCGGATCAGACGGCCGATTGCCTCACCAAACCTCTCTCCCGACAACCATTTCTCAGACAGAAGTTCAAGCTAGGTATTCGTCAAAGAATACCAGCTTGAGGGGCCATATTAAGGTTATATCACAAGCCCATCTCCTGCAACAGCCCAAGTCCAACTCAAATGTAGATAAGAGCACAATTTAAATTCAAACAGATTCATTGTTATACACAATCATCCGAATACACAATCATAGGATTAGATAAGATGTTGTTTTGAATATTCAAATATACAAATGTACATGTATATAAACAGATAAGTGATTCATGAATATATTCATTCATTTTCTCCCATATCATTCTAACTCTTATAAACTCTTCATTCTTTTTCTTCTACCGTAGTCTTCCTTTGTGTTTTGTGCTCTCTTTATGTCTACCATTGTCGTCATCTTTTTCCATCGCTTGCCATCTTCATCGTCGTCAGTTGAGGTATGTATTCCATCCTTTGCACTCTAGTTTTTCTTCTAATGGTGATGTTATTGTATTTGGGTGTTGTTTTCTGCTAGGTTTTGTGTCAAGTCGTGTGTATTATGGTTTTCTTGATGGTAAATATGTGTTGTCATAATAATGAAGATGGTGAGATGGATAGTGCATCCAAAATGGGTTGATTGAAGCTTAAAATCAAATATGAAGATTGATTGAGTACTGCCTGTCAAGTTTTCAATAAAAGTTCTTTAAAGATTGATATTAATGAACCTTAGGGATGAAGTTGTTGAGGATGTGGAGCCTAAGTATGAAGAACGTGGAACGTGGGCTCAATTATTTACACTCTTTACGTTTTTTGTTTTACGGTCTCCTATTTGTGTGAGATTTGTTGTTAGGCAAGGATTATTATTGTATAGCAACACTAAAACAAAACTGTAGTTAGACTCTTGTACTTCCGTCACAACAAAAGAAATAAACCAAGTGCATCATACCATGGACGTAGCCGTATTGGTGAACCACGTAAAAAATCATTGTCTCGTTATTTTTGTTCTTGTTTTTGTTTCTTGCTATTGTGTGTGTGTGTGATCCCATGATTCTAACAATTGGTATCAGAGCGAGGTTGGTTAGGAGATCACGATAAAACAATAGAAGACAGAAAGGCTAAGATTGAGAGGTTCGAAGGGAAGGATTTCGCTTTTTGGAATATGCAGATTCAGGATTTGTTATATCAAAAAGATCTCTATCTACCTTTGAAGGACAAACTCGCAGACATGACGAAGGAGGATTGGGAAGTTCTAGACCGCCAAGCACTGGCTACGGTGAGATTGACATTGGCTAGGAACGTTGCCTTCAACGTCATGGATCAAACAACGACGAAGGGGTTGATTGCAGCCTTATCAAATATGTATGAGAAACCCTCGGCAATGAATAAAGTATATTTGATGCGTCGATTATTTGATCTTAAGATGGTTGATTCCACCAGTGTTGCTGATCATATTAACGAATTTAATATGATAATAACAAAACTGGCTTCTGTAAAGATTAACTTTGAAGATGAAATTAGGGCTTTGATTTTGTTATCGTCTTTGCCCGAGTCTTGGGACACTATAGTATCTGCTGTTAGTAGTGCTAGAGGTTCGAATGCACTTCAGTATGATGAGATCCGTGATGTAATCTTGAGCGAAAGTATTCGCAAGAAAGATTCTGGTGAGTCTTCTGGGAGTGCCTTGAATGTTAGAGGCAGAGGGAAACAAAAGGGTCAAAGCAAGAATAGAGGTCGTTCAAAATCAAAGGGAAGGGGTAGGTCTCAAAATCCTAAAGAAGCAGTTTGTTGGGATTGTGGTGATAAGGGGCACTTTAAGAGAAATTGCCCTAAATCTAAGAACAAGGGCAGGGGCAACAACCACAATGATGATAATGACTCTGTGAATTCTGCTGAAGATGTGGGTGATGCTCATATTCTTAGTGTAGATAGTCCCATTGAGTCATGGATAGTTGACTCAGGTGCATCGTTCCATTCCTCACCTAGTAAAGACCTGTTTCACAATTTTGTTGGTGGAAAGTTTGGCAAGGTGTATCTTGCCGATAATAAGAGTTTGGAGATTCTAGGAAGAGGGGATGTGAATGTAAAGACCTTGAATGGGGGTCTATGGAAACTGCAAGATGTCAGGTATATCCCAGGTTTGACCAAGAACCTGATATCTGTTGGTCAATTAGATAGTACTGGCTACAAAACTGAGTTTGGCAATGGTTCCTGGAAGATGGTGAAAGGTGCAATGGTTGTGGCTAGAGGTGTGAAGTCTGGGACATTGTACACTACTGCAGGGTGTACAAATTTAGTTGCTAATGTTGCTGAGAGTTCTTGTAGTACAAGTTTATGGCACAACAGGCTTGGTCACATGAGCGAGAAAGGGTTGAAGATAATGGCTGCTAGGGGTTCTTTGCCTGGTTTGAAATCTGTCGACATGGGTTTGTGTGAGAGTTGTGTTTTTGGCAAGCAGAAACGAGTCAGCTTCACCAAAGTTAGCAGGGAACCAAAAGCAGAGAAGTTAGAGCTGATTCATACTGATGTATGGGGTCCTTCACCTGTTTGCTCTTTGGGTGGCGCATACTACTATGTCACTTTCATTGATGATCACAGCAGAAAGGTATGGGTTTATTTTTTGAAAAATAAATCTGATGTTTTTAATACTTTTCTGAAATGGAAAGTACAGGTTGAGAATCAGACAGGTCTGAAGGTCAAGTGCTTGAGATCAGACAATGGTGGTGAATATGAGAAAGATGAGTTCAAGAAGTATTGCGCTCAACAGGGAATCAGGTTGACCAGGACTGTTCCTGGAAAAGCAAGGCAGAATGGCATTGCTGAGAGGATGAATAGGACTCTCAATGAGAGAGCCCGGAGCATGCGCATACATGCTGGGTTGCCTAAGACACTATGGGCAGATGCAGTCAACACAGCGGCATACCTGATCAATAGGGGACCATCAATTCCTTTGGGTGATAAGGTACCAGAAGAGGTATGGAGTGGTAAGAAAGTTGATCTGTCTTTTCTACGCACTTTTGGTTGTGTTGCATATGTTATGATTGATCCTGAGAAGAGAGATAAACTTGACCCAAAATCCAAGAAGTGTTATTTTCTTGGTTATGGTACTGATCTATTTGGCTACAGGGTGTGGGATGGTAAGAAGGTGTTTAGACATTGTGATGTTGTCTTTGATGAATCTGTCATGTACAAAGATAGGTTGGAAAAGGGTTCTATTGATAAAGAAACAGTGGGAGCTGACAACAGTGATAGACAGTTGATTGAGATTCCTGTAAATACTAGTTCTGCTAGATTTGAGAGAAGGTTAACGACACAGGATGAAAATGCAGCTAGGTCACAGATTGCTCCACAAGTTGATATGCCAGAACCAGACATAATTTCAGAAACTTCTTCTGATGATGTCCTTGAGACACCACCTGTGGTGAGAAGGTCAGCTAGGTTAACAAAAGGTAAAGCTCCAGAAAAATATTCTCCTTCATTACATTATCTTTTATTAACAGATGCTGGTGAGCCAGAGTCGTACCATGAGGCTATGCAGGTAGATGATTGGTCCAATTGGGAGCACGCAATGGATGATGAGATTGCCTCCTTGGACAAGAATAGAACCTGGGAACTAACTGAGTTACCTGCAGGAAAGAAAGCTTTGTTGAATAAGTGGGTGTATAGGATCAAGAATGAGCCTGATGGTAACACCAGGTATAAGGCTCGATTGGTAGTTAAGGGATTTTCACAAAAGGAGGGTATAGACTATAATGAAATTTTTTCTCCTGTTGTAAAACTAACTACCATTAGAATAGTCTTGAGTTTGGTTGCAGCTGAGAATTTGCATCTGGAACAAATGGATGTAAAAACTGCGTTTTTACATGGTGATTTGGAGGAAGACTTGTATATGAGGCAACCAGAAGGGTACGTGGTTCCAAATGAGGAACACTTGGTGTGTAGGCTCAAAAAGAGTCTATATGGGTTGAAGCAGGCTCCGAGACAGTGGTACATAAAGTTTGACACCTTTATGTGCAATAGTGGATTCCACAGGAGTGATAAGGATCAGTGTTGCTATTTCAAGAAATTTTCTGATTCTTACGTTGTGTTACTCTTGTATGTGGATGATATGTTGATTGCAGGGTCTAGTTTAAAGGAAATCAACAAATTA
>JAOTIZ010059944.1:0-12345 GCA_027123425.1 Erythroxylum panamense
TAGCAAACGTTCAAAGAACCATTGAGTACTCCAGGTGCATTTCTGCGGTAGGGGGAGTCGAACTCAAGACGTGGTAGTTAAACCTAAGCTCTGATACCACTGTTCTACCCAAAACTCGAGTTGAAGGTGAGGCGAAATCAAATTACTTAAGTCATCTATATATATATATATAACTCATCAATTTGCATTGAAAATGTGCTTATTTTTACCTCATAAACCATGTATTATAGTTCTAGTTTATGAACCATACATAAATTAATGCAATTTCCTTTTAATATGGGACTTGGAAGATGATGCATAAGTTTTCAATGCTAGAATTAAATTATATATAAGTGATGAATTATAAAAAGCTTAGTATTATTCACACTCTTTCGTTAATAAAAATTACCTTAGAAATAAGGATGCACTTCCATTAGTGTCATATATTGTTATGAGATTTCTAGTCTTTAAGTTTTTTCTATCACAAAATAATTACTCATAACCTAAGATAAACACACCCATCGTTGATAGGTAATATAACAATAATTAGATATTGATCCTATATCCAAACTAGAATGGTCTAGTATACTCTCCTATTACTAACTAGTTAAACAATAAAAATAAAATGATTGATGATGAAGTTAAAAAAAAATAAAGATTGCTTTATAAATACTATCGAATCAATCCTTAATAAAAATGATAACAAGGTTTTTCCTATTTAAACATGTAAAGAAACTAGCTATAGACCATGTTTACACAAATGAACATAAGTGATACTGTAACATCCCATCCTTGTGGGAAGGTTAAAATGGTAAATGTGAGTGATTAATGAGAGTTAGAAATGCATTTCCATGTTCATGCATATTATGTCATGCACATGCATATGAATGGTGACGTTGTGGCACATGAAAATGATTGCACATGCATTTATGAATAATTCCAGGTATAAATAGATTGAGTTGTGATTTTTAGGTGTTTTGAGAAGTTTGAATTTATTTATATTGGAAATTCTACTGGTTAGGAAGACTATTGTATTTGTGAATTTTGGTGAATTTAGGTATAAATTTTGGGAAAAAATTTTAGGAAATAGGAAAAAGACATCAAATGAAGATTTGGAGATAGTTGGATTGTAAAGATGGGAGTTTAAGGAAGTTAGTTTCAAAAGAAACTAAGTTAGAGTTTAGATATGAGGAAAGTGACAAGTGTCACTTAGGCTTGGTACTTTGCTAGAAGTAGGTTACTGTTTTATGAGAGTTAAAAGGTTAAGTTATATGTCTAAGTTCATTTTTCATTGTCATCTTCTTCAAATTTCCTTCCCAAACATAGAGTTTCCATAAAATCCCTTCTAAGAGATTTCTCTGCTTTTCCTTTCCCACACCAAATCCACTTTGCTATTTGTGTCTTCTGCCCTAAAAAAAACCAGAAGCTGGTCATTGTACTCAGTGAAATACGTAAATTGCATAGAGTTTAGGGCTTGAAGATTTTGAAGTTTTCAACAGGTAAGTAGCGAATAAATCCTTTAGAGTTGGGGGATTGATGAAAGAAAGTTGATGAGTTATTGTCATCTGCATGAAAAATGGCATTTAAGTATATATTCATAAATACTGTGTGATTGGGAGGAAAAAAATTTGGTTATAGTGTTAAATTAGTTTTTGAAAGATTTTTAGTGATTAGGTGATGTAAAAGTGATGTTGGAGTTGAAATAACAATAACTCGATCTGAAATTTTCGTGAAACTTCTGTACCAATCTAGATAGATTCGTCAAAATGGCCTTCATGAAAGTTATAGTTCTTCCTTTATCTTTCCAACAATTTTTAGTGTGGAAATTTTGGACATCTGAGTTGAAAGTCAGGGTCCTTGTAAGGGAAGATGTTCAAAAGTGAAGTTGTTTCTTCAGTCTTTTTACTTCTTCTGTGATGACGTCATCTTCTTTTGTGTTTTGCTTCTTCTGTCTTTTTGCTTCTTCTGTCTTTTTGCTTCTTCTGTGATGACATCATCTTTTTTGTGTTTTGGTCCTTTGTGATGACATCATCTTTTTTTGTGTTTTAGTCCTTTTGAGTTTTATTCCTTCTGTGTTTTGTTCCTTCTGTGTTTCGCTCCTTCTGAGTTTTGTTCCTTCTGTGTTTTGTTCCTTCTGAGTTTCGCTTCTTCTGAATTTTGTTCCTTCTGTGTTTTGTTCCTTCTAATTTTCGCTTCTTCTGAGTTTTGTTCCTTCTGTGTTTTGTTCCTTTTGAGTTTCGCTTCTTCTGAGTTTTGTTCCTTCTATGTTTTGTTCCTTCTGTATTTCGCTCCTTCTGTGTTTTGTTCCTTCTGTGTATTGTTCCTTCTGAGTTTTGCTTCTTCTGTGTTTTGTTGACGTGTCTTCTTCTGTATTTTGTTGACACGTCTTCTTCTGTGTTTTGCTGACGTGTCTTCTTTTGTGTTTTGCTGACGTGTCTTCTTCTGTGTTTTGCTCCTTCTGAGTTTTGCTTCTTCTGTGTTTTGCTGACGTGTCTTCTTCTGTGTTTTGCTGACGTGTCTTCTTTTATGTTTTGTTCCTTCTGGGTTTTTCTTCTTTTGTATTTTGCTGACGCATCTTCTTCTGTGTTTTGCTGACATGTCTTCTTCTGGGTTTTGCTCCTTCTGGGTTTTGCTTCTTCTGTGTTTCGTTGACGCGTCTTTTTCTGTGTTTTACTAACGTGTCTTCTTCTGTGTTTTGCTCCTTTTGGGTTTTGCTTCTTCTGT
Organism: Erythroxylum panamense; assembly: GCA_027123425.1. Taxonomy (NCBI): domain Eukaryota; kingdom Viridiplantae; phylum Streptophyta; class Magnoliopsida; order Malpighiales; family Erythroxylaceae; genus Erythroxylum; species Erythroxylum panamense. Next base: position 2,704 of record JAOTIZ010059944.1, read on the forward strand.
GTTTCGCTGACACGTCTTCTTCTGTATTTTGCTGACGCGTTTTCTTCTGTGTTTTACTTCTTCTGTGTTTTGCTTTTTCTGAGTTTCGCTTCTTCTGTCTTTTTTTCGCCTGACCATAACTTTTTCTCTAGACACTCAAATGAATTGATTCTTGAACCATAGGACTTGTAACACATTGCCCTACATTTTCACCAAAAAAATCATAACCATCTGAAATGAATTGAGAAAGATTGAGTGAGAAACGTGGAACGGGTACAGTGAGTGTGCTCTTGAATTTTATGAGCTAGGGTTATTCCACTGAACATACTTCAGTGTTTTGATTATGTCTGGATCTATAAGATTCCAAATGAGTAATGAATTATGATTTCGATAGTTTTAGTGAGGCATAAACCTAAGTATGAATCATACTTAGATTTGTTTTGACATGAGACCGATTTTGTGATGAAATTGATGGAAAATACCCGGGACTGTCATGAACATGCATTGTATATAAGTTATTTCATACATTTGCATCATTGGATACTTATGATTGTAGAGATTGTGATATTGTGTATATTATTTGTTATAGAGGAGCAACTGGAACGTCAACCTCCAGACGTTGTCGGATCTTCCAGGTATTAGCTTCGGGAGAAACTTGTGAATAACCTAGACGGTCTCACTTAATTACTTGTTTATTTAGATTATATTTTGAATAACAAATGAAGGTGATTGATTGCAGATTCCGGACAGAAGGCCCGATGACTGTGGAGTGTGGAATGGATATTGAAATGCGGCTTAAATGTGAATGTGAACACCTATGTGCTTAATAATGGGATTGATTGTGGCACATGCATTCCATTCCTGAATGCATGAAATATAATGGGAGTTGTGACTAGAGTAGTCAACGATCAGAGCTTAAAGCTCAATCTGTGGAAATGAGCCTCGAGCTCAAAAATATTTCAGAGCCTCAGGCTCAATGTGTAATGAGCCTTGTATCCTCTTCGGATAAGGGACAGTTCAGGCACTCGGTCACAACAACGTAACAATTGGAAAAGAGTCTCATGATCATTTCATATACATTTGGTTATGTATGTTTGACTGATTAAAATGCATGAATTGTTTCTACTTAAGTGAAAATGTGATACTTATGTAAAGTGCAAAGTTGCGAAATAATTGTTGTGTGAATTGATGTGCTGCATGAATTGAGTGAACTATCGATGATAGTTACCTCATTGAGTTCGCAAAACTCACCAAAATTGCAACGTTATCTTTTCAGGACCGAGAGACGACCCTAACTACTGAGAGGCTGACACTAGAAGAGGCTCAACTCATAATCAGTATCCAGTTTGTGAGTATTGTGAGAAGAAGCATGGTGGTGAGTGTTGGAGAATGACTGGAGCTTGTCTTATATGTGACTCCATGGACCACCAGATCAGAGATTGCCTAGCTACTTTGAGAACTCGGTTTGCTGTCAGTGGGCGATCTAGGAGAAATATGACAGTCCTGCAGAGCAGAGGTGGTGGATCTGAACAGGGAGGACGAGATAGAGGCAGAGGGAGAGCTGAGAGTTCTTCCATGAGGACTGAGAGACAGGGCAACCGACCACAACCCCAAGCTAGGATTTATGCTATGACCAAGTAGGAGGCCCAAGACTCACCAGATGTAGTAGCTGGTGCGCTTCTTGTTTATGGCTTTGAGGCATTTGCACTGCTAAATCCAAGATCCACACACTCCTTTATCGCACCACATTTGGCATGTAGACTGTATTGTGATAGAAAATTGTTACAGCATGGGCTAAAGGTGAGTACACCTCTAGGTAGTACTACTGTCTTAGGAGAGGCCTGCAAGAGGTGCTCAATTAAGATTGATCAAGCAGAATTGAAGGCAGACCTGATTGTATTACAGGTGAGGGAGATAGATGTGATTCTAGGCATGAATTGGCTCACTGCCCATAGGGTCATCATGAACTGCTACACTAAAGAGGTAGTATTGAAATCTCTTAGTCAACCGAGAGCAGTATTCAAGGGAGTTAGTCAGGCAGTGCCAGCTAGAATGATATCCTTCATGAGTGCATTGAGGTTGATGCAGGGAGGAAGTGAGGCTTATTTGGCCCATATCATTGATACTAGAGCCGAGCAGAGTATGTAGGACATTCCTATAGTTAGGGAGTTTTCGAATGTATTTCCCGAGGAGTTACCTGGTTTACCACCAGATCGAAAAACGGAGTTCACGATTGATCTAGTTCCAAGTGCTGCTCCTATATCTATTCCTCCATATAGGATGACACCTGTGGAACTGAAGGCTCAGTTGCAGGAGTTGCTAGAAAAGGGTTTTATAAGGAACAGTGTTTCACCTTGGGGAGCTCCAGTGTTGTTTATGAAGAAGAAGGATGGGACTTTGCGGTTGTGCATCGATTATAGGCAGCTGAATCGGGTGACAGTGAAGAATAAGTACCCACTGCCTAGAATCGATGATTTACTTAATCAGTTGCAAGGAGCTCTGGTGTTTACTAAGCTGGACTTGAGATCAGGATACTATCAGTTGAAAATAACTGAGGATGATGTACCAAAGAGTGCATTTAGGAGCAGATATGGGCACTTTGAGTTTTTAGTGATGCCGTTTGGGTTGTCTAATACTCCAGCAGTTTTTATGGCCCTAATGAATAAGATGTTTTAGCCCTACCTAGATCGATTTGTGATTGTGTTTATTGATGATATCTTGGTGTATTCCAAGAGCAGAAAGGAACATGCGGAGCATCTGAGAGTCATTTTACAGATTATAAGAGAGAAGCAGTTGTATGTCAAATTCAGTAAATGTGAATTTTGGCTTGATCAAGTCGTGTTTTTGGGACACATAGTGACTTGAGATGACATACAGGTAAATCCAAATAAGATAGAGGCAGTGATGAATTGGGAAGCCCCGAGAAATGTGCCAGAGATCCGAAGCTTCCTAGGATTGGCCAGATATTACCGGAGGTTTGTCAAGAGATTTTCTCTGATCTCAGCCCCTCTGACAAAACTTCTAAGGAAGAATGTAGAGTTCAAATGGAATGAGGAGTGTCAGAAGAGCTTCGAGGAACTGAAACATCGGTTGACTACTGCACCGGTGTTGATTATTCCATCGGGGACCGGAGTATATGTGATGTATAGTGATGCTTCGCATCAAGGATTGGAATGTGTATTGATGCAGCATGGCAAGGTGATCGCCTATGCATCGAGACAATTAAGGCCTCATGAGATAAATTATCTAGTACATGATTTGGAGTTAGCTGCAGTGGTCTTTGCTCTAAAGATTTGGAGACATTATCTGTATGGAGAGACTTTCCATATATAACAGATCATAACAGTCTAAGGTATTTGCTGAGTCAGAGGGAGTTGAACTTCAGGCCGAGGAGATGGATTGAGCTACTGAAAGATTATGACTGTACTATTGAGTAGCACCAGGGGAAAGCTAATGTGGTGGCAGATGTTTTGAGCAGGAAGTCTAATATTAGTGCAGCTCATATTCAGTTATCAAGATTACCCAACTTGATTCACTTAAGAGCTCTGAATGTGGAGTTGAATCTGGAGCAGGATAGGGCCTTGATTGCCACATTGAAACTTAGATCGATGCTACAGGATAAAATCAGGAAAGTCCAGGGAAAAGATCTTGATATAGTGCTTATGGAGAAAGTGAAAGTGAATCCAGATTCTAAGTTTGAATTAAGGGATGAGACATTATGGTTGAGACAGAGGCTGTGTGTCCCTAATGTGGATCTCAGATCCCTGTCTGATACTATAGACACTGAAATCCCATGCAGTCTTACCACGTAACAATTGGAAAAGAGTCTCATGATCATTTCTTATGCATTTGGTTATGTATGTTTGACTTATTGAAATGCATGAATTTCTTCTGCTTAAGTGAAAATGTGATACTTATGTAAAGTGCAAAGTTGTGAAATAATTGTTGTGTGAATTGATGTGCTGCATGAATTGAGTGAACCATCGATGATGGTTGCCTCACTGAGTTGGCAAAACTCACCAAAATTGTAACGTTTTCTTTTCAGAACCAAGAGACGACCCTAACTACTGAGAGGCTCCACTACCGTATAGATTGTGCTTTAACAAGCGAAGTCATGGCTCAAAGGTCGGTCAGCTAGGATTTTTTGGATGACTTGGATAGATTTGATATATTTTCCTCTTTCATGTAGTACTTTTGTACTAGGTTTTGTTAATGTATATGTAGAAGAAGTTGAAAGACAATGTAGATTCTGTTCTTTGAGAAATGAAATGAGGAAAAAATTGGTTTTAAAAATCTTGTGATTTTCTATTGATGCTTAATAAGTGATTAATGATACGATACCATGTGAAGTGAGTGTAATGATCGATCGTAGCTCGCCCTTATCTTAGGATATGAGCCGGAATGACCTCCGGACATCCCTGTGGGTACCCTGTGGTAAGGGGACACTACATCCCGCCACTGGTTAGCTATATTTGCAACACCTGCATGAATTTTATGCAATTTAATCAAATCGACAGCATGTTGTAGTGTCTTTGTGTAAACAATAGAAAAAGATGACTTGCCCAAGGCATTATGAACAACACTATTGTAGGCAAACTCAGCCTGTGGTAATGCACAATCCCATTGCTTAGGTATATATCCACCCAACCTGAAGAAAAAATCCAAACCAATTTAAAACCCACACAAACACTTAGTTGTTATCTTATCGAACCAAACATGACAACCAAAGAAACCCACTCAACCCACATTTGATAAACAAGGCTTTTAAAGAAAGGTAAAGAGGTTGGAATTGCAGACCCATGTTCTGCTGGGTTTTCATTGATATTTATATACAAAATACAATCACAAATATGATCAAAGTAAATCCCCATATCTGTGGGATTGTTACAACAAAATGATAAGAATAAATCACTTTAACTTTGGGATAGAGATGAACTAAATAGTTTTATCTACTTCCGTAATATCCATGACGCATCAGAATCACTCAACTAACGGGAATCTGATTGCAATAATAGGAAACCTGTAGACGATTTTGAATTTCTTCAATGTTTGTCCTGAGTGATATGGAGTCTTTACCTCTTCACTTGTAGTGACATTGAGTCATTGCCTACAGTGATATGGAGTGCTTGACGTTTGGGTTGAACCCTATCCTCTTCCACTTATTCTAATTTTCTTTGTTAATAATTTAATATACTCATGGTTTATATGATATTAAAAATAAATATTTTTCAATAATGAGATTAATTACATTTTTATAACTTTTTATTTTGTACTTATTTCATGTTATTTATTCTTTTTCTTTCAATTTTCATTGCTTTAATCTTTTATTGAGGTTATCTCCTATTTGTTCACAGTTTTAAAAAGTTATTAAATTATTTTATTAATGGTTTTATATATCAAAATAACTATACAATTTAGTAATTTAATTTTTAATTTTTAATATCATGAACTTAAGTTTACACAAATTATAATGCCAAAATATAATATCTTTTGGTGAGACAAATATTTATTTCAATAAAATAAATAATAGTAGATTTCTGTTTATTTCTACAAACGAACTTAAATTTGTTATTGATACATATAATGCTTCTTTTCCTTTTTTATGATTTTTAGTTTTTGTTATTACCTTGCTTTTGTTATTATGGTTGGATTGTTAATCATTAAAAAGTTCTTCTATTAATTTTTGAGTTTTGTAATTTTGGCTTTCACATATTTGTGATGTTTTACATATGGTAACTTAGAATTTTTGTAGAATAACCCATAATTTGAACAAGGGATGTTTGGTTTATAAGTTATCTATTTTAAGAATCAAAGCTAGAAGTGTTTGGCTCTTGAGATAATATATCCTAAAGTTGGATTTGGATTATTAAGATTTTGGATTAAGAATAATCCAATTTGAAATAAGTTTACAACTAGAATTTATTAATTATATTTTGTTTAATACTCTTAACCAAATTTTAATTTAAAATAGTTTAAAATTATAAATCAACTAATTTGAATAAAGTTACTACAAATAAGTAAATAATTAGAATTATATATGTTAATGTTTATCAACATGAGTTCATTACTCAGTTAGTCAAATAATTTATTTATTTAATATATGATTTACAGGTTTTATGAGTTATGACTAAAATTCTAATTTATAAAAGTTTGTTTTTAGGAAAATACTCCTTATCAAAGTGCACTACTTCTATGTACTGCTACACAATTAAGACATGTCACTATAATTTTAGGGTAGTTACTCCAATGCAATTTGTTTAATGAGAAGATCTAACATATCATGTTAGTTTTGTTAATAACATAATTCAAGATTATATTTTGAAGTTGTTTAACTTTTAAAAATGTTGAAGTAAAGTAGATGACCTTACTCTCAATCTAAAGGTGGACTGAACTTTTAAGCATACTCTAGAATTAGAAGTCATATAATATTAAATAGTATGGATGATTGATACCTTATAGGTTTCCCTATCACAATGGAATCAATAAGGACTTTATACCTTATAGGTTTCCCTATCAAAATAATTAGAGCCATTGCATATCATGCTTCGATAGCTCTACCACATGCATTTGTTAACTTTATTCCATGTAAAGTTTACTATATTTAGGTAATGTATCATCTAGATTAGTCTTGTCTAGAAATCATTACCTTATCTCTCGTCATGTATGCACGTGCTTATATTAATATTATCTATGTTATATTGAACTATATGTTAACTATTTGGTTATTTATTTAATGTTCATCTATATATAAAAAATAATTTTTCCTCTCATCTTATTATTTGTATTGTAGACGATATATATGCAAATTAAACTTAAACATTTGAGATCACTTACTATTAAGTTTGACATGTACAAGAAGCAATTTGAATATACATTGAAAAAGCATTTAAGAGACATGCTGAACATGATAAGTGATTTTAGAGATGTTGGTCATGAGTTATATGATGAATAAAAAGTGCAATCAGTCATTTGTTCTCTACCTTGGAATTGGAAGCACGTGAAAATGTATCTGAGTCATAATGAGAGCATCAAGACAATGGAGGATATTATGAGAAATCTTGGATTAGAAAAAAGAACAATTTGAACCTTTAAAATATTTGCAGTTAGTTCTAGTTCATATATAACTATTAATAGGACGCGTAAGCATTATGGTGGACCTAAATGGAGAAATGGTAAGAATAATATTCACAATACTTAGGGCTCCAAGAAGGCTAAGTAGAACTAACATGGGAAAGAAAACGTCCTTTCAAGAATTTGAAAAAAACATGAATACAATAAAGTGCTTCGGTTACAGCAATAAAGGTTATTCCTTTTGTGATTATGGTGAGCTTAAAAAGGTACAATCTTTTAGTATATTTTTTTATTCTTTATATGTCTCTTGTTATGTTTCTACCTAAATTCATTCTTTTTTATATTGTAAACTCAGGAGCAACAAAGCATATAGCAAAGGATAAGGATGCCTTTATAGAATTCCACAAAATTAAACATGGAACTTAACAGATTTATGTAGGAGACAATTCAAGAGTTATAGTACAATGCATTGTGGTCAACTACTAATCTAACATGAAGTGTTGTTTGCTCTTCTTCGCAAACCACAAATACACGGTTATCGAAGTGAGTAATAAATCAGTAAGAATCGAGACGTATTCACAGGGATTGTAAGAAAGTTCAATTCTACGCTAGTTAACGATATTTGAAATTGAGTTGAGTAAAATTTTAGGAAATTAAAATTTCTGTAAAGAAATTTTTTAAAAAAACTTTAATAAATATCTAAACAACTACCCAATTCACTGCGACCAAAATAACTATGAATATGACAAATTTGTGCAGTAACTAATTAAGAAAAGATTGCAACAATTGACTAATTAAAAGTATTAACTTCAATGGGGAATGACTTTCTCTTAGGGAATGATATTTTTGTCAACCTTAACATTGAATTAGCTATCTTCCACAAATGAAATATCCTAACCTTGTAGGTGAATTTTAAGAATAATTAATCTCCTTTTCCCAAAGATGAATTAATCTATCCACTCTAGATGTCACTTAGTAATCCCTTACTTAAGTTCTTCCTATAGTTTCTTAAGTCCCAAACCTTCAATTTTCACCTCCTAAGTTTCATGGGTCTCCCAACTCATAAGAAAATCCTAGTCGAAATTTCTTTTAATCTTCTAGCAAAAACTCCCTTTTTTCAAAGGCAAATTTATACCAAGGTAATTTCCAATAATCCAAAGGAAGAACAAATAAACCTAAGAAAAAATCAACAAGTATATAAAATTTTAGTCATGGATTCCAACAAAATTCAATATTAAAGCATCACCAAAACATTAAATCCTTAAGAGAAATTAAAGTTCTAGCCACAAATCATCAAGCCAAGCAATCCAAAAATATAAACACTATACAAATTCATAATGAATCAATTATAAATGAAGAACAAGGCTCTCCAAACTCCTTTTTGTGGTTGCTTCCTTGGCGGTGAATGGTGATGGAGGCTACGGTGTTTGTGGTGTGTGCTGCGTTGACGGAGAGTTGGTGGAGGCTTTATGGGTGTTTTGCTGTGTACGTGGAAGGGTGGTGTGCGTTGCCGTGGAGGCTAGCTGTTTGGAAGTAGGGGCTATATGGTTTTAGGCTGATGCTTGTGTGAGTGGAAATGGAGGGTGTAGCATTGCTTGGCTGGTAAATGGAGGCTACGGTGTTCTTTACGTGATTGGGAATGAAAAATATATGGCTTGTACGTGAGTGGAGGCTGGAGAGGAATCAAGAGTGTGGCTTGGATGTGTAGCAGTTGGTGAGAGGCTTGGTGTGTGTGAAGAGTTATGGAGTGAAAAGCAAGCATGAGAATGAATGGAGACTCATGTACATGGTTGTCTGTGCGTTGAAGGCTATCTGTGTATATGGAAGATTGGAGAGGAATTAGCTAGACTTGCATGTATGGAGAGGAATTTTATGTAGCTTATGGCAGTAGGTTGTTTCGGTGGTTGGAGTTTCAAAGTGAAATGGGTGTGGCCATTTGGTTAGCTGGTGGATGTGTGGGCTCTTTCTTCAGTGTGCGGGCTGCTTTGTGTTAATAATTATGAGTGGAGAGGTTGTTGAAGTGGGGGCTGATGCGTGGCTGGAGCTGCGTTGTGAAGGTATGGAGAGTTGCTTTTGCAAGTGAGTGGAGAGGATAGATGAGTGGCTGGTGCATGTGCGTGAAATAATGAATGTGGGGCTGCTTCTTGCTTTGTGAGTGCTGGGTTAGTGAAGATAGCTGCGTGGTTCTTGGTGGATGGGGTAGCTGCTGCATGGGCTGAAATAATTAAAGGTGGTGGCTGATGTGTGGAGTAGAGTTGTGTTGTTGGTTGGAGTGGGAGCTAGGTGGGAGCTGGTCAATCAAAACAACTCCAATTTTTCAAGGCTAATTTTGACAGTGCATAAAAACTAAACTGTTGGACCCCGATCTTTAAGTGAAAATTAGAAATTATTAAATAAAATTAAATGAGGAAATATGGTATGAGTCTTAGAAATAAATGAAAAGAATAAATGAATTTATGAGCTTTTGATAAAATGAAAGTCATTTGAGTTTCTTTGTGTTTTGCATATGTTTGATAAAAAGATGAGGAGAATTGTGTTTTCTGCCAATTGAGATGAATTTCTGGGTTTATATGATTTGGTTTGTGATTTGGG
>JAOTIZ010059962.1:0-12344 GCA_027123425.1 Erythroxylum panamense
ATAAATCAACTTGAAAGCTTAGTGTAATAATGTATTGCATCAAAAAATCACATTGATATAATTAATTTGTTTGATTCTTGTGACATGGGAGTCAGTAAAGATAAATGAGTCCCCAATGTCTGGGTTCCCGGGAAGGGTCCTGGCATGTTTAAACGTACCAATGGAAACAGTGAAACTTCTTCCACCTGGTGTAGGCTTTTGAACACCATCTTGCAATAGCTTTGAAGCTATAGCTATACTTGTTGAAGAAATAGTGAATGAGTTGTCACTCTTAGTATGGAAGACTAATTCTCTGGATGAACTACTAACAGGAACATTTTTACCTAAAACATAATCAGTGAAGAAGTTTTGAAACCGTGATATTAAAAAACCGTTTAACCAACGAAAACTAGATATTAATGCATACGTGATTGTGTAGATGAGGTTTGAGGAATAGAAGAATTTTCAACAAGACCAGATCTCCCTAATCCTTTATAGACCGTTGTGTCTAGCAAAAATTATCAAATAGTTACATTTATAAGCTTTTAGTACTCTTCTTGTTGATATTTGGTTGATAAACATATCTTAAATGAAACATGCCCTATAATGTCATAATAATTATATGAAATAAAAACAAGCATTGAACATTTTTAGATTTTTTACTTCTATGTCCACTCTTTAAAGTTCTTAATTAATTATCCAAACTTTAAGAATTGGACAACTAATTTCAAATTATTATTTTCATTAAAATTTTTCTAATGTAGATGATATATCAACATAAAGACTAAATTTTGGAGAAATAACTCATTTTAAAAAAATCGTCGGTATTAACATTGCGTTGATATAGTTTATATAGCAATGGAAAGACTAACTTTGAAGGGTTTATTTGGCTCCTCATCATTATTAATATAAATTTTGAGCCTTATATGGTTAACACATAAATGATTATGTATTGGAAATATTGTCACTTATTTAATACTCAAAAACTATTTAGGGAAGAAAATGTCATATAGCTTTTTCAAATGCTAGTCTTTACATTGTTCTGTCACCCATATCAATAAAAATAACTTTTTCAACTAAGTTGTATGTTTTAAAAGTTTAGATATTTAATTGAAAAATTTTAGATTGGACACTAAAATGAAAAAATATATAAACATTTTTTAAACTTTGTAATTTATAATCTCTAATTATAATGCAATATAAAATTCAAAACATAATAATTAAATTAAAAATACCTCTTTAACTAAATTCTTATAAGAATTTTCTTTCTGTTTTTGAAAAAGAACCTTTAATGATATTAAACCTTTGTATTATTCAACTTATATTACTTTAAGGATTATTAATGTTGTACAACTTCCATATTTTGCCTCTAAATTAAATTTTTTTTTGTTAACAAAGTAATTTCTTATACTTATTGTTCCTAAGAGTAGGTTATGCCACGATCCTATCATATTGACAAAAAAGTGTAAAGTAAGTGTTTAGTAATTTCTAACTTTATTCACCTATAAAGATGTGGACTTAGTTAATAAGGTATTCTTATTGGAAATAAAATTAACTTTTGAAATTATAAAATATTTTTGAATAAGTAATTAATAGTCAAATCTCAATCAATTCAAGTAATTTAAGAGTTATTTTTAAAATGTAGGTGTATAACTTCAAATAAATATAATTTTAACCAATTTACAGTTACTTAAAGAGAGTTATGAAAAAAATAGGGAAAAACTGGAAAATGTGTTGTTATGCCTATTTTGTTATATCAATGAAATTATTTCATTAAGTGGCTTTAAGTTGGTTAGTCTATATTTCTTTATTGATTCTATTGATAGTTATGCAATGCTTTGTTTTATGCCAGATGAGCAAGAATAAAACATCTATTCCAAGAATACTCTTCATTATTCATTCGGTGTAAGTGTTTGTAGCATATTAGCATATTATTTTTCTAATAAATTAGTATCATAACTAACTATGATATCAAAAGAACTCTATATCTTTCCATAATCCACAACTCACCAAATTCATTTATGAGAATCAAACACTTAGAATGAAGGTCATTCTCGATTCATAAGGCATGTATGATGTAGTAAACTAAGGATGCATAGACCTTAAAAATAATGTGATATTAACTAAATCTGAAAAGAAACCCTTCAAGAGGGAAAGGATGAGATGTCATATTGCATTTACCCTCATCCATCAAGGTTTGGATAAATAAGTATCCTAATAGATAGCCAATGAAGCCGCTTCAAAAAGGACATAGGAAACTCTCCAAAATTGAGTGATGATAGTTAATAAGATCAAGAAGATACAAATTCAAACTTTAAGGGTTGAGTTTGAGACATTCTTAGTGAAGGATATTCATTTTATTTCATATTACTTTACTAGTTGTAGGAGTGGTGAACTAATTGAACAGACTTCATAGAACCATCAAATGTTCATGTTATATTCCAAAAAAAAGATTAAAAGATGCCACTCCGTTAGAAATATAGAGTGGAAGAATCCTTTTGCTTCACACTAAAGAATATTCTAAGTAAGAAAAGTCCAAAATTAATAATCAAAATAAGAGACTGAAGTATTAAAGTAAAAGAAGTCATTATATGGACTTATACAAGCATTAAGAGTTTATAATAGCCGATTTAACAATTATCTTCATAATAATAGTTTTACTAGATGCTTATCCTAATTTGTTTTTTTATGTTAAAAAGAATAAAGATGATATGTTATTTGCCTGTATCTATGTAAATGATGTTATCTTCATAAGCAGTAACATAAAGAAGTTTGAAGAGTAAGAGTTTGAGGGATATAGGATTGGTTCCTTAATACTTGGTAATCAAGGTGAAATAAATGGATAATTTAGTTTTCATTACTTAAGAAAGTCATATAAAAGAAGGTGCTTAAAAAGTTCAAGATGTTTGATAGTAAGCCGATTAACACTAAGAGTATGAAATAAAGCTATCCAACTTTGATTGAGCAAGAGAGTGTAGATCACATGGCAACAATATTGGAACGTTGGTGTGGTTTATCGTATGTATAATTGTTGGGATATACACCAACGTTTATTAAATCATTCATAGCCAAAAATTGTGGTTAGAACCTAGGAACTATTGCTATAATCTCTAATCCCATTGGATCATTATTACATCCTCATAAGCTCTATTCTCTCCTCACACACTTATGCAGAATTACTAGAGCTCACAATCTCATTCATCAACCTTTACTAGAGCTCACAATCTCATTCATCAACCTACTACATCAGTGAAATAAGATGTACCAAGATCCAACCTTCAGTAAATAAAAGAACTTAACCATTAATTGATTTGTTTAAACTAAATGCTAATAAAATTAAACCAATTTATTAGTCAAAAACCCATTAATTGATTTGTTTATTTGTAAGAATAAACATTTAAATATAAAACAATTATAAAAAATGACACATAAAAAACGATACATTTTCCACAACATGTATCGGATAAAGAGGGGAGGAGAAGTGACTTACTTGTCGGAGAACACAATGCCGGAGACGCACAAGGACGACGGCGAGAACCCACTCTAGACGACAGCAAACGGCAGTGACAAGCGGCGACGGAGGAGGAGGAAACGTAGAGGAAGGAAGACGCGCGCAGGCGGAAGCAGTGGGCGGGGAAGAAAGAAGAAGAAGAGGGGAGGGTTTAAATATTTACCAAAACGACGTCGTGTTGGGTTAAACCAAAACGACGTCATTTTGGGTATCAATAATGGGGCTAGAATCTGACGTTTTTACCGACAACTTTACCGACCGAAATGTGTGTCGGTAAAATTCCTCCACCAGTACACAACGATGGAATATTTGACCGTCGCAAAAGTTATATTCCAAAACCAACTTTGCCGACGTCTATACTTGTTCGGTTGGTAATTTCAACGGTTATTAATACCATCAGTAATTTTCGTCGCAAAACAACAGTTTCTTGTAGTGTAAAATGTTAAAATAATTATTTAAAAGATCAATTTTGATAAAACATTCTTACTTGAGTTTAAATTAGAAAAATCCTCAACTTTGTCTAAGCTAAATTTTAATTAAAGAAAAAAGGGTAAGTTTAAAAAGATTAGAGGTTGGAATTGCAAAAAAATATTCATGTAATTGCAATATCCAATCATTAACTTTATAAAAGAGTGTAAAATTTTTAAAGTCTCAAAATTTTCAAAAATAGAAATGTGAAAAAATGCCTAAAATACCAAAATTGAATAAAATTAGTGATGTATCAATATAACTAAAAGGAAAACAACCTTATCTCCTTTTAGAATTTTACCATAGAAGAAACATTTTGAAAAGATAAATTTCAATTAACAAAAATTTTGAAAATCCATAAATTTGAAATCCAAGAATAACAAAATTGCAATTTAATACTATCTAACAAAATTTTATTGATTAAGAGATACTTCTTTCCAAAGAAGAGAGTGAGTTGTCTAAAATTTTGGAAGATATAAACAACCAAAAGGAAAAATAAAAGAAAAGAGGAGGAAGGGAGCTTCAATCAAGAAGACTAATGTATCACACAACTACAATGTTTGACTGGTGTGTATGGTTAACTAAACCTATTGACCAACTAAAGTACAAATTCACATAAATAAAAATTTATAAAAGGAAAAGCTATATTGGTTAATCATTAAGGTATATTGGTCAACCATTATATGTGGTCAATCAATATATGCAACCAAACCCAAACCTAACTCACTAAAAAGAAATAATTTCTTGGTTTAAGTGATATTTATAGATGATAAGAGGCTATTAGTCAAACAATTTGTTAAACTTATCACCTAGATTAGCGAACAAACAACTAGCAAACTCACTGGAAAGTAAGAAAAGGGAAAATTTTGAGGACATTGGTCGACCACACTAAGCTATTGACAAATTAGTTGACTAGATAACTTCATAAATAGGCTTTGAACTATAGCTTAATTGGTTTAGTCATCAACAAACTTTAACTCAAAATCCCTATTGGCACATAATCTGTAAGTCTGAAATACCAAATAATTTCAATTCCTCATTTATAATGCAAAATCAAATATACATCATTAAAGATTTAGACTCAAATTGAAACATAAATATAATATATCACATATTTCCAATCATAATCTATTAATTATCTCTTATTGAGCATTACTTATGGTATGAAACAAATGAAGATTCCACTTAAATTTGCAATCCATAAGAAACATCTCATCCTTCTTATCATCCTTGCTTGGTTCAACAATTGGCTCTTTTAAAGAGTCTTTAATCATTTTCTTCTCTTTAAGGGTTAGTTTCTACATATTCTATATAAACATTTTAAAGACATTCTTGGAAACAAGAAGGTTATATTAACCCAAAAAAAAGACTCTTCAAGAATAATATAACCATCTCTAGTTAATACTATTTGCTCTTTAATAACGTTACAAAATAAGTCAATAAACGTGTTTAAGGTACCTAAACAAGCCTAGTCCCTAGATTGTTAGGCTCTTTCTTCTTTTCAATCCACATTTTCAAGGGTTTTACTACCATATTTATTTTATAAAACAAAATTTATCAACATTTCTATACTTACCACAAAAATGGCATACCAAATTAAGCGACTGATAATTATATATAAGTATATTACTTGGTATTCTATGTGTTCATGCTTAATGAGGGATCTTTTTTTGAACATTGTAGGTGTTGAATATTTTCTTAGGTAATGAAATGTCCTACTATGATTATGTGTATAATGCCTATTAAGAATGAAAGCTTGATGTATGCTTTTTTGTGGCCAAAAAGGGTATAAGTAAATTTGCATATTATCATATAACTGTTGCCTATATTTCCTTTGAGAGTGTTGAACCATATGCTTAGATTGTGAGCCATATACGAAAGGATAACGATTTCTTTTATAATTAATGGATGTAGTATTTTCATGCATATACTTATATTTGGATACTTAACAGTCATTTGTCACATTTGACAATGATTTTTCACTATGCAAATATTCTCTCCTATAATCATGGTTTTAGAATTAGATTCACTTCTATGACTGTATCATATTCTACACTTATTGGAAACTTTTGACCTCTTAGTAAATTTTCTATTTTTTCACTTTTAGTAAATTTTTAGAATGAATTATTATAAACTTTAATTTCCTCTTTTAATGTCTCATTTTCATGTTTTACTATGTCGAATGTATGATTGTCATTAATGATCACATTTTGGATGCTTTAATTCTATGGAATTACTTTTCATCTTTTTTATTCTTATTTATGCATGCATGTAGCACCCTACCCTCATAAGACATACCTGACATACTGAGTGATGTCTGAGTATGTATTTTAGAAGGGTGATATGCTAGAACAGTCAAACACTGAACAACTCAATATAATTTTTTTAAAATTTTAGTGCGCGTACGTGGAAATCAATAACCAAAATTTCGTCCATTCGTTTATTGGATAACACCAAAATCACAATTATTATTACACTATTGATCAATCTCATTTACAAAACATTTCTAATTTTGAATGTTATTACATATCGAAATATTCAAATACACATTGTACAAAAATTGTGGAATACACAATTTGATACAAAAATAAGAAAACAAATGTAGACGCAAACTGATCCTGACCTCTATCTCTTACTCAAATGCAGTGTCTATACTCTCGTTAGCCTAATGGGGTAACTCTTCTGAGCCTGAAAAATATTGCAAATTTTGGATGAGTTTTGCAAACTCAGTGAGTGACCATCCTTAATGGCTCACTCAATCACATAACACATACAATTCACATATTCACATAATTCACATCATTTCACTAATAATCAAATAGCATCATATATCACTTTGATTACTTATTTCATGTTTCACATTCAAAGCAATCATACAGTTCATTTTAATCATACAGAACATACATATAAATGTTATATGCAATGCTTAGGGGACTCGTTTCCAACTGTTACTGTTGTGACTGAGTGCCTTTTTACTGGCTCATATCCCTTGTGGATACCGAGCTCTATCAAATAATGTCCTTTATCCCTTAGTGGATACCAGGTATAATAGCAACTGAGCCAGAGGCTCTTATCAGATTATGGGCTTTAAGCTTTTAAACTCTTTTCACTAGCGACTTCAGTCACAATTTCCTTTATGTTTCATGCATTCATGTAATGGAAAGCATCACATTCACATATTTTCAATCAATCATATGATTTTGGGCTCACAATCACTTTCACATTCATCATTGGACCTTGGTTTTGCGTTCAACAATTAAATAGAGAATATACTTATGTCTTCTCATTCACATACAACTAGCACTTCAATATCACATTCATGCATCAAGCCTCGGACCTTCATTGTCTGACATCAACATAAGCAAATCCCATTTATATCAATCATATTCACATTGCATAATAATCATAACCATAGTCATTCAATGTAGAAATTTAAATCAGAACAAACAATGAAATGAGACTATCTAGGCCGACTCACAGTATCCTCTAGATTAGCATTTGCTTTCAAGATCTGGAAACGTCTGAATGTAGACGTTTATCCTGCACATGCAAATTATGCAATACACACATTGCACACACTTACATTAATAACTTTGCACAA
Organism: Erythroxylum panamense; assembly: GCA_027123425.1. NCBI lineage: Eukaryota > Viridiplantae > Streptophyta > Magnoliopsida > Malpighiales > Erythroxylaceae > Erythroxylum > Erythroxylum panamense. The sequence goes on from JAOTIZ010059962.1 coordinate 7,560, forward strand.
TTATAATCATTCATTTATGCACAAATATGTATTACGCAATAAGTACAATGCATGCTCAATGACAATCCCAGGTATATTATCAAATTTCACAACTTATGCACATTCTCAGTTCTAGCATTATTTGCTCTCGTGATATCAAATTCGCATTCACTTTTAGTTAATACCCATTACTCGTTTCCTTTGTATCAAAACTTATTTACTAAGGTTATTCCAACATTACAAGATCAAATATTATCCAAACTCTCTTTTCTACTTACAAATTCTCCAAATTTCCAAACCTTCAGGTCTATTTTCCATGAACATTCTGACAAAGAAAATGAAGTAATTTGGCAACACTTTCTCTATAAAAATGTTCCCCATTGTCTTAAGTTTCTAATGACACTAAGGTCATTCAATTTGGTTTAGTATTCAGAAACTGATATTCCATTTAATTCGGACTATTCATAAACTAAAACAGTATCCAGTACTCAAATTTAATTCAAAAATCTGGAATTCTAAAGATAGAATTAAAATTATATTTCTTTAGACAAATTTTATCTCTATGTCTCCAGTTTACTCCAAATTAAAAATAATCTCATTTGGATGACTACAGAATAAGATATTGTCAAAATATAGAAGCCTGCTCAATGAAATCTTTCTGGTTATCATATTTCAGCACAGTTAACAGTTTCATCTTAAATTCATTAACCCAATTAAAATTAAGTCACGGCCATGCATTCCAAAAAATTTAAGTCACAAGCATGCAACTATAATGCATGCCTGTGCACGCACTAAAAATTAATTCACGGCCATGCAACCTTAACACACAGCTGTGCACACTCATTCTCCAGAACCAATTTCCATCCCAATTTTATAACTCAATCTCTCCCAAATGATTTCAGATTGTTATAATTTTTGGTGGGGATGTAGAAAAACGTGGTTTGAATCTAATGGTTTAAGTCCCATGTCATTTGGACGGCAGAAGAAGTTATAGCCAAAGTACTGAAGGATGTTCAAAAACAGTCTCCCTTTGGTAACCATAGAAGTCAGCACAACTTCAAATTTTTCTTGAAGCCATGATCGTGCTGCTTCTTTAAATTTTTCTCGACATGATCGTGCTTCCTCTTCTTCCTTTCGAACTGCAGCTTCCATTTTCTTCGGTTCTTCATTTTCATTTCTTAGTTCCTCCATTTCTAACTTACATCTCCGTTTCCATTTCACCATTTGGACTCCCATTTAGCTCCAAACATTCAAAAATAAATCAAAAATCTAGATTTAACACTAATATCAAAAACCAAAAATTCTCACGCATGTTCTTAATTTTACTACACTATTTCACTTTCATTTTTTCCCATTTTCTGCACATTCAATTTCTACATTCTCTTCCTTTCTACCTCAAACTTTCATTTTAAATCATTCATTCTCATTTCCAGACATCACCATATACCTATTCTTCAACTATAAATTTATTTTTTTATTCATCTCTAAAACACCCTTATTCAGTCATACATAGTCACCTACGTATCCATAGTAAACAGAGTATATATGAATATCAACTTTAATGAATTTCTGCACTAATTTCATACACATTTTTGTTGTTCTTTCAACTCCAAAAATCATTTTTACAATATTTTATAACATTTTGATCATCAAAATCCACAAACAAAAAATCAATATATTCATCCTATACTCACGGTATACATGAAAATGTCCATTTTTCCCTTGTTTATTTAATGACAATAAATCACAATTTTTGTTTCATAAACTGACAACTCTAAAGGATTTACAAGATACTTACTTTGATAAAACTCTAAAATCTTCAAAAACTCAAGAAGCCCTAATTTTATTGCAACTCGCATACACTATTGTAGAGGTTAGCAAGTTTCGGTTTTTCTTGAGGCAAATGGAAGAAAACCGAAGTTGGGAGTAGAAAAAGATAGATGGAAACAAGGTTTAACTTCGGTGGAGGTTTGATGAAATACTCTGTGTACAAGTAGAAGTTTGAAGAAGACAACCACGAAGAAGACAACTAGGACAAGAACAACAATTCTTGGTCTTTCAAGGTAATTGTAAGCTAAAACTTGAACTAGACAAGTGACACTTGTCACTTATCTAATATCTAAAGCTTTAACTAAGTTTTTATTGAACTAGTCCTATAACTCTCATCATTTTATTCCAATTATCATAAAATTTTCAATATCAGTAACTCACAAATTCTAAAGTCATCTCCAAAATTTCTTCAATATCATTACTCTCATTTCAACTTTTTTCATCAATTTAATTGCCAAATGGCATTTTTCCTAGTCCAATGATATCCAACAATTCAGAAATTTTCCAAAAATTCTAAATCAACAATTACACTCTCTAAATCAATTTTCAATACAAACAAACCACAATTCTCAATAATACCACATTAACAAATCAATTATACTCGAAATGTCAATGAATACATGTATAGTCATTTTAATGTATGTAAAATTCAAATTCACGTGCGTGTATGCTAACATTATGCATGAGCATGAAATGCAATTTCTAACCTCTCTTTAATCTCACATGTATCGTATTTTTGGGTTCTAACCCTTAGTATGGGAATGGGATGTTACATTTCTCCCCTTCTTAAATAAATGTCATCCTTAAAATTCTTATCTAATTGATCAAGAAGGTAGGGGTATTATTTCCTCATATACTCCTTCGTTTCCCATTAAACTTCATTAGTCAAATAATTTCTTCCAAATGACCATAGTCAATAGACTCACTAGGTCCTTTAATCACTTATTTAGTCATTCACTTTCTTAACTGGTTCCTCATTATGATTTAGATTACTCAAAATTTCCACTTCGTATGTCGACAATACAACTTTGTCAGATCATATCATTATTTCTTAGCATATTCACATATCATATATTATAAATCTGAGGCATCTTTATTGATAATGCAACCCATAAGTTACTGGTCCTATGCTCTCAATAACTTCATGGGGACCAATACAATTCGAGCTTAGTTTATCCTTTTTCCTAATCTGAGCACATCTTTCCAAGGCGATACTCTCATAAGCGTTTCATTTTTCACTTCTCTTCATTGTTAATACACTTAACTCTTAGGTCTGTCTCGCTATATTTCATAACTTTGATGTTAATCCACCAAAATTCATTCATCTTTCGTAAGCCACTTTATTTTTATTACAGAATCATTTCACTCACTAATAGTATCTCAAATTTATTATGGCCTTTAACCATTTTTAGGTACTCTTCATTTCAATTTAAGGGCAAATAACTTTTTATCGTATAACTCCTCATACAGTATTCTAATGATATCACTATGAAAACAATTATTATGCTTGTAGTCAATTAGAACTATACATTGATCTTAGATTCCTATAAACTCCAAACATATTAGCTTTAAGCATATCTCCAACAGTTAGGACTTTTGGTAACTTAAATATTCAGTCACTTGTTTCTACATCCTTAGTAGTTAGGTACTATTTCGTCATATTCCAACTAGGATGTCTAGCTTAGGTTGTTACTTATGCTTTCTCCAGTAATCTCTTTGCTCAATCATCTTTATTGAGTATACACCCTTCTTATTTTAATCACAAAGTAACATTTTTCCTATTCTGACGCAAAATTCATATTCATTTTCAATCCCTCACTAAGATTCACAATTCTGGATCCTCAATTTGGGCTTTGCTAATCTTTTCATACAAACTCATTTTTTTATTTATTTCCAACATAGCTAATATACTTCATTTTGTACCAAATTCGACTCAACATTTTATGCCCTTTATTACACTAGGCCTGGCAACCTCACTATCTAAATTGTAATGCATTACTATTGGATTTCTTGTTCAATGCATCCGATTACAACATTAATTTTAATCAGAAATACTCATTTGCACAATCAAAATCTTCAAGTAATTCTATTCATTGTCTTAGCCTTATATTCAGTTCTTTCAAATTCCATAATTACCTCATACTTATTGACCTAAATATTTATATATATTCAAAATGTTTTTATTGTACATATAATATCTCCAAACTTTCAAAACAATCACTATTGCAGCAAGTTCCAAATCATATATCAAATAATCAACTCATGAGGCTTAATTGTCTCTATATATACAAAATCACTTTATGATGTTACCACAAATTACTTCTTAATCTCTAATGGGAAACTTTATTATATACTGCGAAATCTCCAAATCCAAATGGCATAATTGACATTAAGGTTATAGTTCCTCAAAATTCTTTTTATATTCATCACTCATACAGTTTACACATTTTTCCTCAAACATATTTGTCAAGGGATAAGATCAGTAAAAATTCTTTAGCAGCTTCTAGTAGTGTCCAATTTCCAGTAAATTCTAGAAAACTTTAGAACTTATATATATTACTTGTAGTTTCTCTCTTCATCATTACCTCTACTTTCCTTGGGTCTGTTAATATGCCATGTTCCGATACCATATGACCCAACATTTTATTTGATCAAGCTAAGATTCACACTCACTAAACTTGGCATATAATTGTTTCTACCTCTATGATATGTAAGATTAATCTCAATTGTTCAAAAATACTCTCTTCACTTTTCGAATAGACTCCAAATATCCTCTATGATCACAATCACTATGATCTAATTTTGCTTGGATCACTTTAATCTTCAATACCATAATACTACCAGGGGCATTATTAACTTTAACATATATAACCCAAAACTCCTTGTGCCCAAGATTTGTAATTCTTTAAGTATCTAATTCCTCAATGAGGTAGTATTCTCTTATATTATTTTCAGTTTCCCAATTGACTTCTTCTC
>JAOTIZ010059976.1:0-12341 GCA_027123425.1 Erythroxylum panamense
ATGACGGAGGTGACAGAGCAGACCGGAGAAGGCGGATCCAGGTACTTCTCTTTTGTGAAAGCAATATAGATCCTGAGTATGGTTCTGTAGACTATATTCGCCAGATATTGGCCAGTCTTCCGCTACAGTGTCGGGTGAGCTGATGGATGATCAGTTGCTCCCTGATGCTTGTAGTAATGAGATCAATGGTAGAAGAGAGAGACGTAGAATGGGCTCTAAATCTTCTGCCATTCCTTTCATTCCAGATTACCTGTGCACATGTAGCAGTCGATAATAGTAGAATGTCCTTCTTATGTGTAGACCTCTGCAATTGAGGGATGTTCAGAATGATAGATGTAAGACTATCAGTGGGATAGGCAGGAAAACTAAGGTTAGAGATCTTACTCCATACTTCCCTTGAAAACCGACAATTGAAGAAAAGATGATCTCTAGATTCATCCTCCTGGTTGCATAAGATGCATGTCTTAGGAATATTCAGAAAATTCAACCTATCCAGAGTGCTAAGTCTGTTCTGCATAATGAGCCATAGAAGGAAGCTCACATTGGGTCTAAGAATCTTGTTCCATATTAGAATGATCCATCCAACAATCTCAATAGGCCTCTCCCTCATTCTTCTAACTTCTTTTGTAGTGAGTTCAGAGATAGGAATACCTTTCCACAAATAACCATCCCTCTCCCCCTGACTTCTGAATGGAGGCAGGGATAGCAAGTTAAGTTCAGCTGGGAGAAGAGACCAAGTCCCATTACTGATAATTGCTTGAAGCTTTGCATCCTTAGGAAAGCGAATAAGAAGAGATCTGGCCAAGTGATTATGAATAAGTGCTCCATTCCCTGTCCAATTGTCATACCATAGGGAAACTCCATCTCCTGTCCCAATTCGACAGCGAATATGTTGAAAAATATCCTCCCTCAATCTGAGCAATTGGTTAAAGAACCAAGTGTAGCTATTGCTGGGCTTAAGGGCCCACAAACTTCCTCCTTTTATTATATAGGAATGTATCCAAATAGTCCACATGCAAATCCGCTTGGAAATGAGTAGATTGTTTTTGTTGAGCAATGAATCCAGGCCTAACCCTCCTTCTTGTCTAGTTTTGCAAATTGTCTTCCAACTAACTTTGGCTAGTCCCCTTTCACCATTCCTTTTGCCCCATAGGAATTGCTTCATCATTTTTTCAATTGTTTTGATCAGCCCTTTTGAAAGAAAGATATAGGAGCACCAGTAGGAATTCATGGATAAAATCACCGATTTCAGAAGTTGTATTATCCCCCCATAGGAAAGGGCTTGATTGGCCCAAGCCCCTAATCGTTTCTGAATCTTATCAATCAGAGGGATGCATTCACAAAACCTTAAACGTCTTGAAGAGATAGGAATTCCCAAGTATAGCAAGGGGGGATCTTTGACTTCCATCCCAGTAAGGGGAGACAAAATGGTTGAGAGTGGAGAGGCACTTTTAGAGAGAATGAGGAAGCTCTTACTAAGATTCACACATAGCCCCGATATCTCCTTAAAGAGGTTGAGGGAATTCATCAACAATGAGACCGAATGGACATTAGCCCTGCAAAGGAGAATAAGATCATCTGCAAAACATAAGCTAGTTAGTGAAAGTTTCTTACATTTCGAGTGGAATCTGAATTGAGGATCCGAAGAGGTTTTGTGCTTTAGGATATGGGTAAGAACCTCCATACAAATCAGAAAAAGGTAAGGGGATAGAGGATCCCCTTGCCTAAGCCCCTTCATGCCTTTGAACATCTCCGTAGGGCTGCCATTAATCAAAAGGCCATAGGAAGCAGTAGATATACATTCGTGGATCCATTGTATGAACTTTGGGGGAAAGTTCATTGCCCCCAAAGTTCGGAGAAGGAAAGACTAATTAACACTATCAAAAGCTTTCTTGAGATCAATTTTCATAGTGCAATTTAACGGACTCTTCTTCTGGTTGTAACCTTTAAGAAGCTCCTGCACTAATAAGATATTATCCCCAATATCCCGATTGGCTAGAAAAGCTCCTTGATTATCACTGATGAGAAAATGGAGAACCTCTTTCATCCTGTTAGCCAAAATTTTAGCAATGATCTTATAGAGGAAGTTTGTACATGAAATAGGCCTGTAATCGTTCCAAGTTTCTGGATTGGAATTCTTAGGAATCAAACAGAGATAAGTCTTATTAATTTCCTTCAGTAAAGCCCCTTTTAAAAAGAACTCCTGAACTGCTTCCTTGACTGTCCCCCTAGAAAAGGCCATGCTTTCTGATAGAAAAAGCCATTCAGTCCATCTGGACTTGGGGCTTTAGAACCATTCATGCTGAAAACAACCTTCTCAATCTCCTGATATGAGATAGGTCTTAATAGTTGAGCACTTTCTGCCTCAGGAATTCTAGCGGAGATGTATTGAGCAAAGTCATGATTATGCTGGAGCAAAATGTCCTCTGTGCCCAATAATTTTTTATAGAACCCCATAGCCTCTTTTGCAAGTGCATCCTGTCCATGCACTACCACTCCATCGTCAGTCTGAATAGAGGAAATTCTATTGATATTCCTTCGGGTTAACAAAGAATGAAAGAAAATTTTCGTGCATCTATCACCATCCTTCAACCAATTTACTCTAGCTCTTTGATTGTATAAAGAGCATTGATTATCCACCACTTCCAAGTACTTCTTAAGGGCTGCCTTTTCCTCCATAGCAATAATTCCATCCGAAGGGTTTGCTACCAGAGAGATCTGAATAGAGTTGAGTTTCTCCCTTGCCAAGTCAACCTCTTTGTTAAGGTTCTTGCCTCTCTTGATATTCAGAATCTTCAATTCTTGTTTTATAGCCTTAAGCTTCTGAATGCATAAGTACTGCTTAGTCCCATAACACCTGTGATCCAGCCCTTTTGAAATAGCATCATGAAAACCATCTACACTTGCTAGGAAATTGTTGAATCTAAAAGGATGGATCACTCTAGCTGCAGAGAACAAGGAATCAATTCTGATAGGAGTGTGATCAGAGATACCCGGATTCAGGAATTTAGCAGTGCTTCTAGGATAGATAGAAACCCAATCCTCATTAACCAAAGCCCTATCTAGTTTCTTCCTAATATGCCAAATAGAGCTTTGCTTATTGGACCATGTAAACAGATGACCTTCCTTTTTCAGATCGATCAATTCCACCTCCTGCATGCATTCATACAAATCAGGGGAGTAGTTTAGTAAGTTGCAATTGCCTTCAGCCTCTGTCCGGAAGGCAGTGGTGTTAAAATCACCACAAACCACCCAAGGGAGAGAAACCAATAGCTTAATCCGTTTAAGGTCATTCCAAAGGTAAGATCTTTGGAAGACAGTGTTGAAACCATAAACAAAAGTAGCTAGAATCCGAGAATTTTCCAATTTGAAGTAGATCATGGTGTGGATATGCTGCTGACCCAAATCCAAAGCATCCACCTCCACAAAATCCGTATCAAAGGCAATGATAATCCGACCATAGGCATGGCATTGATGATTGGTAATGAGCTTCCAATTGCTACCAAGACATGCCAATTTATTCAGGTTTGCTTCCCTAATTTTAGTCTCCAACATACAAAAAACTCTTGGCTTTTCCTTTTGGACAAAATCCCTTAAAGCAGAAAGCTTAGAAGGACTATTTATTCCTCGAACATTCCAGACAATCAAGGTCATAGGTAAGTGGATTTGCCTTTGGAGCTTTTCCTACTGCTCCTTATACTTTTTCTAGACATGGATTGCTCATTTTTATCCTCTGAGTTACTGCCATTCAGTAGAGCTTCTTTTTGAATACCTTGTTCAGCTATCTCACTAGTAGCATCCCCTTCATGTGGCATGGAATCATTAGTAACCAACTCATTGCACCTAGTGTCAGTAGAGCTGTTGCAGTCTTCTTCAGATTTACTGATTTGGACCTCCCTCTGTTGAGCTGAATCAGCTGAATCAGTGGTGTTCTCCAACTGATTAAGCTGCTGATTAAGATCTTGAGAATCTAAAGGATCATTAGATGGCTGAAGCATCCCTTGGGCTTCCTCCCCTTGCTCAATCACCACATTCTGTTGTTAATCGTTATGCGCAGCTGTCTCTAACCCCATCACTTCCCAATAATCCCCTTTGAGAAACATTCTGCCCATAGGTTTCCATGCCTTTCCCTGAGCCTTTAGGGATGGTTTCCAATAATAGGTTACTAAAACCTTATCTTCTCTAAGAGAATTCTCATCTGCAAGCCTTAGAATAGGGATGCTATCTTGCAATTCTTTAGTAATATCCATACTGATACAAAGTCGAGCAAACCCTACCCTTTTCCTAAGAGCTGTATTCTCATCCATACATAAAGGCTTACCTAAGAAGCTTGCCAACATACTCAGCCCCTTAGTGGTCCAATATTCCAAGGGAATATTGTGAATGTTCACCCATAAGGGAATACTTTTCCTTCTAATTTTTTCTAGTTCCATTCCAGGATGCCAATTTTGAAGGAATAAAGGGAGCTGAGAAATATGCCACGGTCCTTCTTCAATAACCTTTAGTGCTTCTGATTTAGAAGAGAAGGTGAAGATGATATTATCCTCTTCGGATAACATAACCTCCAAGAGACCTCTTCCCTTCCAATTCTTAGTAGCCCATGCTTGGATGATAGGAAATGCAGGTCTTTTATCCATAAAGAAACCCACAAGAGTGGCTTCCCATGTCTTAGCACCTTGTTGAAGGATGTCAAGGCTGGGGGCTACCATCAACTTGCCTTCAAATTCAACCGGGGGGCTGAACTCGAGGAGAGAATTAGATTCATCACCAACAACCTGTTTCTAAGTTCTCTTATCACCTCCAACCTTGATTCCAACTGCATTAGCTGTTGAAGTCTTGGGATCAGCCCCAGAGATATTCTGGCTGAGGGAGTTAGAAATAAGTGGGAGTTTGGAGGGGAGGGCAGGGGTAGGGTTAGGGATAGGGTTCGAGTTAGGAAAAGTGGATAAAAGGGTGGGGAAATCAGAACTCATTGCTGAGGGAGCTAGAAAAGTGAAGCTAATGATAAATTTGGTGCAGGCTCAAAACAGGGACAAGAGAGAAGAACAAGTAGAAAGAGGGAAAACAGATGCAGAGGTCAGAAAAGAAGCAAAGCGAAGAAGGAAGAGAGAAGAAACAAACAATCAGAAGGAGAAATGAAGAGAAGGAAAGAACTACGGGTTAGAGAAGAAGTTGCAAAAGGAGGAGGGAGCAGCTAAACAGGGAAGGGAGGAAGAAAGGAGGAAAGCAAGCAAAAAGAGAGGAAGCAGATCTGAGAGAGGGAACAAGAAAGGGAAGACAACTGAAGTAGCGCCAGCAAGAAGAACTCAAAGCAGAATGAGAGATTTCACCCTGCATCTTCAGCCATGGCCAGATCTCCGAAGAACTTAGTTTTGAGCTTCAGATTCTTCTGTGGCTCTCAGAGAGAGGGAAATTTGACGAAGAAAATTTTTGTCCGTGTTTATGCTTGTTATACAGTTGCTGCTTCTATAAGATGTGTTTATGCTTGTTAAGAAAGAATAGCAAAGTGTAGTTCTTGAAACAGAAACATAAGGCTTGGGATGTGTTAAGGGTTGGAGAGAATCGAAATAACAAAAGGTTGGAATGGTTTTTATATGAAGAGAAACCAAAGCAACGTAGGAAGAGTTAGAATAGTTTAAATTAAAAAAAAGCTGAAACAGAAACGAAACAGAGCGAGGAAGAAGACGCCCCGCCCCGTTGCGTAAGGACATTGGGTAGGCTGACGCTAGCGCGTATAATACAAGCGCCAGCGTTGCCTGCCAACTTCCACATGTCGGCGCGTGCTCAGTACGCACCAAACGGGCTTCCAGGCCTAAAAATCAACTTCTAGATTGATTTTTGTTGTGTTTTGGGCCATTAACGCAGAGTTTAGTTAGTGTCCTTAAGAGTGAGGACGGATGACAAGGACACAAAAGTTTTGTGCTCCGTCGTGTTTGCTTGCTGTCCTCATTCATTTTTGTTCCATCTTCAAAAGACAAAGGCAGAAATTTTTGTTTCTTCCAAGACTGTGATACAAGATTTTTCGTCTCAATGACAAAAACAAAACATATAAGGAAATGTCAGAAATACCCCTCCCTCCACATAAGCAATTTTTTATTCTTAATTATATTATTAAACTCATCATCATCATTATTATTATTATTATTATACGAAATTAATTTCTTATTGTTATTATTATTATTATTTGTTAACTTTTTTACTAATACAAATCATTCGTTTTAAAATAATCAATGAATTGCATATTTCCAATCATATTATACTGCAGGGATATTTTAGTCATTGACACTGTTTTTATGTTCTGTCAACTGCAATCAAACACATTTTTGTCCTTGAAACAGACAAAGTTTTATATGTTTTGTCCATCGCAATCAAACACCTCATTGTCTTCAATTTTTGTTATGTTCTGTCTCCAAATTTTTGTCTCGTTCCGTCTCTGCATATTGGAGACAGTAACCAAGCATTACGCTGCGTATGGTTACTGTGATCCATATACTGAGGCGGAACGAAACGAAACTTTAGAGATAGAATAGAATAAAAATTGGAGACAGTGAGGTGTTTGGTTGTGATGGACAAAACAGATAAAACTGTGTTCATCTCAATGATAGAAATGTGTTTGGTTGCAGTTGACAGAACATAAAAAATAGTGCCAATTACTAAAGTACTCATGCAGTATAATATGATTAGAAATATGTAATTCATTGATTATTTTAAAACGAATGATTTGTATTAGTAATTTAATTGTATCTATAAATAAGGAATTTAAAAAATGAGTAATATAAAAATTTAATGAAATGAGCTATTGAATAACCAAAAATTCGTACAAGTTAACAATAAAATGAATTACGTTAAATATTGTTTATAATTGTGTCAATATTTATTTTAATTGTATTTGTAATTTTTTTAATTACGATGAAATAAAATGAGAAACTTAAATATTTAATAAAATGAGAAACCTAAAAATTAAATGAAATGAGTTATTAAATAAAAAAATCCTACAAGTTAGAAATTGTAGTACATAATAATTTAATAGAACATCTAAGCATTCATGGAATTAATTACATAATAGGTTAAAAAATCCTACAAATTAGAAGAAGGGTAGTGTGTGAGAGAGAAGTGTTGTTAGAGAGGAGTGATTTTGTTGGGTTTGTAAGATGCAATGATGATATGGCGTCGTGGAGGCAAGGATATTTCTAGAAGTTGTTTATGTGTTTTATTTCTAGGGAAAAGAAATCTTGTCCCACAGTTTTGAAAGAAACAAAAGATTTATATTTTTGTGATCTAGAGTCATAATAAAAATAAGTTAAGTCAGCAACCAAACACTGTGAGGTACAAAATTTTTGTGTTTTATTATTTGTCTCCACCAACAAAGACAGTAACCAAACCTAACGTAAGGACACCATTTACTTTTCTTTACATTTTGTAGCCTATTAAATGCTTCAAGATGACTTTGTTTTAAAAGGGAAAAACCAAAACTTGCAACAACCAAAAACAAAAGGATGATATAATTTTCCTAAAACTTGTGCCGTACAGTTGGTCTTATGTCTCATCCCAGTTTATTATAAACAAAAGATACAATTATTTTGTTAGAATTATATGGTTGTACCGGTCCGACAATAATCAATTTATTAACGCATTGTCTTCCAAGAATACCATAATTAATTATAATGTGGTAATTGGATCACTTTTTTTTCTTTTCCGTTTTCAATTCGTAAAATAGAGACCTTGTGTACTGGGTACATTAATTAACTTCTCAATTCGTAAAGTCCTTATCCGTACTTTTGTTTTGAGAATAGAAGAGTTGGATATGAGTCTTTTATTTGTGATCATAAATTTCTACTATTTAGAGATAAGGCTGTGTACTATCAGACCTCCCCAAACTCCGCTTTATTACGAAATTTCAAACTGAATGTGATGATAATGATGATGAATAGAAGAGTTCGATATGAGTCTTTTACTTGTGATCACGAATTTCTAGCAATGTTAAAATGTAAATAAAGAGCTTAATTCAAGTTTGGGCCGTCTAAAATAATGTAATTTTGAGAAATAAAATTAAACTAAAATAATATTATTTTAATTTAAGAATTTGGGAACAAATTTCGATTCTCCTCCTACCGTGTGTATAATATTAAAAAAGTCAAAATTAACATATTTAGTATACAAAACTCTCTGCTTTGTGAGGATCAGATGGCCGCAACATTCTTTTGTAACTTTTACAAAGAAACTATTTTTATTATTCAAATATGTGACCTTATGGTCACAAATGAGCAACTTTTACCGATTGCTTTAAAACTCTATAATATATTTATATATAATTCTTTTCTTTGAGAAAATGAAATACATATAATTATTTAATTAATATTAAAGATTATAGCTTTATTCTTTGTTCTTTGGTTTAGAAATAAAAATAAAAAATTTACGAAAAACTCAAATATTTGCAATTTCACACGTTACATTTTTTATAAATGGTTTCAAATTATTATGTACTATATTAGTTTATATTAAAAATTTTCGAATTGTTTCAATCCACTGTACGAGCTAGTAAACTAAAATATCGAGTTAAATTTATATATTAAAATATATTAAATAATTTAATTGGAGAAATATTTTTATGTTTAAATAGTTAGCATGCCTAAAAATATTTTTATATTGGCTTAAATAGATGAAGTTATTAAACCAAAATTTTAAAAAATTATATTTTATCCATAATATAAACTAACTTTTATTTATATAAATTAAGTGACTTTTTATCGAGGTCATTACTCGAGAGTCTCTTATCGAGGTCATTACTCGGGAGTCTCTGTCTAGAGCAAATATGTGTCATAAAGAGAGTCTTTAATGATACATAGAGTAATGAGATTCTCCGGACAAGATCTAATATCACTTGGACTAGATGTAATGTAGTCAGTCTAGTAGGAGTTGACACTTTGACCATACTCTGAACCAAAAGGGTATAGATGGTGAAATGACGAATTGCATGGCAACATTGTGTATGGAAGGGTTCGTAATCAAACCACTAACTTTCCGATCAATTGGGGGTCATGGCGTATTGCTAGATACCGCTCTTAACTTACTTGAATTAAGTGTTAATTCAAGTGACTAACATAATCGAGAACCTAATGGATCACACACATAGGAGATCCGAAGGATGAGTAAAATGGTCTTGAATGGTGATTCAAGATATGAGAGAGTGTTTCGAGAATGTATCGTGATGTGATCGTGGTAGAAAATGTTGCATGGAATGGATTAGAAACAAGTATTGTTGACTGTCGATTTGGCTATTAACTTCTCAAACTTTCATTAATGCATGCTATTCATGGTCATTAACTTCCTATAACTTCCATTAATGCATGTTATATATGACCATTAACTTCCCATAACTCTCAATTAGTGATAGGGGTTGCGTCGACAAAAGAGAAAGAAAGATTCTTTCTCACACACACACTCTTTTTCTCTGTAACTCTCACAAGAGTTATTGTCTTTGCTAACACAAAGAAAGAACTCTAGTCATCTTCTGGTGAGGTTTCACCCTTCTATCTTTGTGGAGAATTTCATTAGAGGCGGTCTACGTTGATTGTTATAGTTTATGACAATCCAATGCGGAGAAGATTAAAGAACAAAGAAGATCATTGGAAAGGTATGTAAACAACTTACATTTCATGTTTTTGTTTTCTATATCTATATGCATGAGTGGATCTGGTTTTTGAGGTTTCGTTTTATTTTTCGCTACGTATATTTAATATATATTATACATGAGATGTATGATCGGAACCTTAAAACTAGAGTGCAACAATTTTTCAAGTTTACTGATGGCCTCTAGACCAGAACCAATGATATCAATGTTATCCGCATAACAAGAAGAAGAACTATCCCTTTTGATGTCTATTGGAGAAACAAAGAGGCAGTCATACTGACTCTTGAGTAAAAGAAAAATCAAGGAGTGTGGATCAAAGATTTTCAAAGCTTATACATGATGCCTGTTTCAAGTCATGTAAAAAGCATTTTAGTTTGCAAACATCATTAGGAGAGGAAGGGGGCATACCTAATTGCTAGCATTTGTTTGATTTTTTGCTCATCTGCTTTTGCCTATCCTATCTTTTAAGTTAAAAAAGAACCATTCCCAACTTCAATGTTTCTTTTTTTAAATTTCAAGTAGAAGCATCAGTAGTTCAGCTCACTCAAAGGGAAGGAGAGCTCATTCAATAAAAAACATAAGTAAAGAAGTTAGCAAATTTTCTTAAGTAGGTAATGTAATTAATAAGTCCTTAACTATCATCTTCTCCCTTTGTTTATCTTTCTTTCTCCTTTTTTGACATATTTACGAAGTAAAAATAGGGTTTACATTTTTTAAATATTGGGCAAGCAGATACAGAGTTTAGCAACTGACTACTGTTTGTTGTTTATCTACCTATGAACTTTCAGGAGATCAATTAATCGTTATCTTTTTCATCTTGGTTCCTTTAGTTTTCTACTTTTCTTATGCAGCTATTCTCATGTTCATTTATCTCTTCCCTATCTTCATACTGGATCAAATAGGAACACATAAATCCCAATAGCTTTTATACTCTGTACTGATTTCTCCTTTAGTATATGTACTTAAGTTGTAGTTAGTCTATATTGAGAATTTATATCCCTTTTAGGCCTCAGAACATGCCAGGAAGCTAGTTGACGAGGAGCGGGCTTATTTCTTACAACAGGTTGGAAGTAAACCCCATTACTTCTATAGTTGTAAGAAATTTAGATAAAAATTGGAGCCTTGTGTCTTTTTGTAGGTTATAATTGCTTCTCTTTTTATGTTGACCATTATCTCCTGTAGTATGGCCATTAAAAGCTTGAATTTTGGATTGGTAATAATGGCTGCATATCCTTTTTCATATTCTCCTTTATTGGTCTCACCTTTGGAATTGTGTGAAGCTTAACATCTTTATTATGTGACTAATGGTCTATACTTTTCTCTTGAGTGAAAAGAGTATTGAACTTCCTCTCGATAAGATCCATGCTGAACTGAAAACAAAAACCTTTCTCGTTCATATCAAACATGTTCACATGCAACTATCGGATGGAAGGCAACGCTTCATTGTTATCTATTAGTGTCAGATTGATGATGCTGAATAAGAGGGAGGCTCAACTTCAAGTGAAAAAGGAGATAATGACAATGTTGAAATGAGACTCACGACTATTTCAAGTACTTATCATTATTTATTCAAACATTATTTTCGTATTTATATTCATCAAGCTATTTCATCTCTCCTTTTTTCCATACTTCTAACTTTCAATTTTCTTGGTGATGATTGCACCAAAAACCACAATCATAAATTCTAAACACACTTCACAATAGCTAAGTGTATACCTTTCAATAATGATTCATTCTTACTAACATTTTATATAACTATATTTTAATGTACGCCAATTCACCTTTATAATTACTTTTATCTCTTATCAGTTCCTATGCGTAAATTATATAATTATCTATTATTTATTGTATCTATTAAGTTTTTTCCAATACTTTGATTATTTTATTTTTTTCCTTCCACCCCAAACTAATATGAACTCGTATACTTTGTTTTTTTTATATATATTTTCAGAAGACATTCTTGTTTCTTCTTTAAGAGTTAGACAATGTCTTGATAAAAGATTCAAAGAAATTGAATCAGAACTGACACCATCCTCAGATGTTACTATTGATGATTGCAACAAAAGATCCAGATTATTGTAAACTTTTCATCATATCTAGGACAACCTAAACATGTCAGTTTTACTAATAATTAATTAAAGTTGAGGTAAAGTAGAAACTTATGAATAACTTCTTGACATATTATTTGCTTTTTTCGTATTTACTTTTTTTTCTATTTATCTTACCCTTTATTTAAATATATTTCCATGTGATCTAAAACTAATTGTACAATTGAAACAACCCGTTTGTGCAGTGCGCATTTAAGATAGCGAATGTACTCCTTGCCGAACATTACGGTATGATATTTAAGCAAGGGTTTCGTTCATTGCTACGTGATATTTAAGACAAACGCATGCTTTATTTGTAATATAAAGCATGGTCTAAATCTACAGGACAAATGATACATACTGCACGTAGTTTTTTATTTGCATTTTGCAAAAAGTTATTTTCCTGACTTTAATTTATAACTTTCACATCAGAAAAAGGTAACTTTATCAATTATTTCAAGATTCGCCTTTTAATTTTTTGGCTTGAACCAAATTATTAAAAAAAATAAAATTCACAAGGCAACAAAATGTAAAATCATAATCTTTCACTTATAATAAAGAAAAGTTGATAAAATTAATTTGCAAAATTTATAAAATTATAAAATAGCGGGAAAACAAGGATA
>JAOTIZ010059996.1:0-12340 GCA_027123425.1 Erythroxylum panamense
TACCGAACCCCTTTGTCAAGTCCAACGATCCGTTAATTTACCAATATCGTATGGAAGTGATGCAATTTAAATCTAACGATAGAAGTGTCTGAGCTAAGTAATTAAGTAATCATCATATTTCCAACTATCATCAGGCAAATATGCCACTGGTCTTGATGTTATTAAGATGAATAAAAAATATAAGAACAGTGACATCACATCATTGCAAGAATAAATCTCAGAAGTCTAAATGTAAAAATGTCGGAAACCGGGGCAAACCTTCAAGTGAGCAGCAGCCTTGTCCTTGTCCGTGAAGACACCGGTGGACTCAACAACGATGTCGGCACCAGCCTCACCCCATGGAATCTCCTCTGGGTTTCTGGAAACCCAAAACAAACCCAACAAAGTTAAGTTCAAACACGATACCCACCTCCAAACGAATCCACACACGCGAAAAAAAGAAAAAAGAAAACACACATACACCCAATCTTCTACCTGATCCCGAAGACTGTAACTGGTTTCTCCCCGAAGAGAAGAGTCTTCTCGTCTTTGACCTTCAACTCGTGGTGTCTCCATTCCCCATGCACAGTGTCGTACTTGAACATGTAGGTCTGATAACAACTCAAATTTAGCTATCTCTCATCTCTATGTCTACATAGAAAACCCAGATCCGAACACTCACCATGTATTCTGTGCTAATAAAAGGGTCGTTGACAGCGACGAGCTCCACATCGTCTCTCTGAAGAGCCACTCTAGCCACCAAACGGCCGATCCTTCCAAACCCTAATTCATTTCATCCACAGCTCCATTAATCTCATACCAGAAAAATGCATACTTACTTCAGTTACTTAGTTCCACGATAGAGCTAGGCACTCACCATTGATACCGATCTTGACTTTTCGTGCTGCAATGAGGAGAAATATCAGATGAAGATCCGAAGACAGAATCAAAAAGCTAGAAAGAAAACTGAAACAAGCATAAATTTAAATGATATTTACCCATTAATTGAAGATTTTGTGAACTTTGAACAGTGCAGGTAGAAATATGAGAGGTTTTAGAGATGAGTGAGAATGACAAAACGAGGGGTTTAAATATTAATGCACGCGAGTAGGTGGAGTCATCACGTGACCAATCTGTTTCTTGGGAAGACAGTAGACGGACTTTGTTTGTACTCGCCGTTTGTTTTTCACCCTTGGTTAGCCAACGCGCTTTCCTGGAGTTTGTCGTGGTTTGAAGGTTTTTCAGTTCCTTGACCATGTGGACGTGTGCTGCAATTGGTTGTGTTCGAGTAGGATTGGTAATTTGCTTTGGGCTGGAATATTCAATTTGATTCCGGAACCGGAAGTCGAAATAAAATTTGAAAAGTCATGTGTTTCTAGAACCAGGAATTTAAATGATATGTCATCGCTGATTGTGTCTCTGATATTGGATTCATTTGGTATACTAATAACTTCCTTCGCTCAATGTATTTATATTTTCAAAAAAAGAAAGCTCTAACAAAAGGCAAAATTTTCATATCATTCTAATTATATATGTAATTTGCACATTGAAATTACTAACCATTAACTAATAACAATAAAAAAGGAGGTGATCATGAGTTTTATCTTTCACATTACAAAGAGCCAATGGAATAAGGTCCTTGGTCCAAAGTTTTTGCTTAACAGCTAATTAAAGTAGAAAATTAAGGAATTAAACTATAATTTTTCTAGACAAAATAAGAGATGAAAGGTAGTGTCGTAAATAAGAGTGATTTGTCAAGTTAAAGAGAGTTATGTCCTCTTTAAAGGTACCAAGGGTATAGGCACAAACATTTTGTCTAATTGGGTAATGCCTTCTTAATTAACCTTAATGCCTATTCCAAGAATTATTGTAGATGATGGATTGAACTGTGAAGTGAGATTTAGGAACCAATGGAGAGGGACCGAATGGGTATTAATTATTGAACCAAAATTCTAATGATAACCGTCAAGACATCCCTTACCTCTTCACTTGGTTTAAATTTGCTTAAAGGTAAAGTTTGAGCAGTAGCTTTGAAACTCCAAAATATTTTTCCTTCTTAAAAAATGAGTGTGAATCTACTGAAATCTAGACTAGTTCATAGTCAATGAATAATTTCTAGGTTTTCTTTAACAAGAGCAGCATTTTAATTTTTCAAATGAAATGAAATCCCAACCTCTCATTAATTTTCGATATACACAATTATTTCCAGTTAACTTTGGCTTTATTAGAGTTCACTATGTTTCCTATACGTAAAAATTATATAAAACTCTTTCAATTGTCGTAACAATCTTCATTAAAAAAAAAGATGTGGGCACTCTAATATATATATATATAAACTATTCAAGATTTGTTTAAGTTGAAAGACATTTTCTCTCAGTAAATGAATGATTCATATTATTCAAGTTGTCTATCCTTATGTGCATAAGCTCAAAAAGTGGCAAGCAGTCATAGTAAGTAAGTCTTATTGTTATAATAGGGATTTCTAAATACTCGAAGGAAGCATATCCAATTTCAAGTTTGTAAAAGGAGAAAGATAGTGAGCAATTTTAGTGATACGTGTAAAGATAAATAGATAGCTCTAACTTTGATTGATCTTAAGCCCTGATAAATTGCTAAAGAGATGTTAGATTTGTAAAATAGAAGAAGGTCATAAGTAAAGGGTAGCTTTAACAACTTTTTGTGATTTCACTTATGATGGCAATTAAAATGGTTATTCCTTTTTTTATGGTAAGCTATCAAATAAACGAGGACCTCTAAACAAATGATAAAGAGGTCAGGGAAAAAAGGATCCTATTATCTTTACCCTTCACCACATTTGAAGATAGGGGTATGTTCTTCATTAATAAGGATGCTGAAAGAAGTAGTAATGACACATTGGGCCAACTAGTTAATAAAGAGAGGAGGAAACAAGAAAGCTTTCAAACTATTAATTATAAAATTATAACTCATTAAGTCAAAAGCTTTTTGAAAGTTAATCCTTGTAAGGCAACTATTGATGTTGGATAATCTACGATAGTTTTAAAATGTTTAGACCAATAGGATGATGTCTCCAATGTTGCATCATGGGATGAAAGCTACATGATAAAGGTTTATAAATATCTTCAGCACCTCTTTAAGCTTGTCTAAATGCAACTTAGAGATAATTTTACAAACTATATTGCGATAAGATATTGGCCTTAGTTTAGAGAGGTTTATCAAATTACGAACCTTCAGTACCAAGATAAAGAAATCCTTGCTAAATTCCTTAAATAATTTTCCTTTTGAGGAAAATTATAAGATTGTTATAGAAACATTGTCTCTTACCAAGTATCAAGTTCTTTGAAAGAGGTAACTATTAAGTCTATCAAAACAACATCCCCATAACTAAGCTAACTCACCCACCTAAAACTCAAATTTCAATCCATTTACCAACCTTGGACTCAAAGTTGGAGATAGACTGAAGAACATATTCTTGTCACCATTTTGAATGCATGCAACTTTATTTTTAGCTAAAACTAGGTAAAAGATGTTTATCAGGTATAGTTTACAATCTTAACATATTTAGTTTTTAACAGTTTAGATTGGGGACAAGCTATAGTGAAGGAGTCGGGTGTGGTGTGGCTGCATTGTAGGTGTTTGGATTTTTCCTATAAAGAAGTAACAACGACCGCTTCCTAAAAGCTTGCACATGTGGCAAGGTCTGACTTTCTTGCGGTATTAGCAAGGTAGGGTTTCTATGTGTCTTGACGACAGTGTGGCTAGGGTTTGGCGACAAGTTTTTTGTTGATTGGTATTTCCTTTTTCATTCGGTGAGGCTAGATTTTGATGTCAAGGTAGTGTGCTCCTTTGGTTTCATCTTCAATGGAACAAGACTTAGAACAATTGAATTTGGGGGATTCAAATGATGAAGGCTTGATTGTTAATAATGTGAAGGCGGTGGGAAGTTCTGATGCAGGGTTGGCGTTGTGTCTGGTAGGAAGGCTACTGATGGATAAGGTTTTCCACTTTGGTTCGTTGAAGAATAGACTTGCGAGTTTGTGGAGACCTAGAAGAGGGGTAACGATTAGATCTCTAAATGATAACTTGTTTATCTTTCAATTCTACCACCAATGGATTTGGAGCGGGTTGTTGATGGGGCTTTGTGGTCCTATGCAAACAACATGTTGTTGATTCACCACCTTCAACTAGGAGAGGTTCCTAGTAATATGAGTCTTAACACAGCAAATATCTGGGTTCAAGTGCATGATTTACCGATTGGGTTTATGACAGAGGCAATCAGAAAACAATTAGGGAACTATATTGAAAAAATTGTAGATTATGATATTAAGAATAACTCGTATATGCGGAGAAGTTACATGAGAACCGAGTGGTTTTAGATGTGAATAAGCCGCTTAAAAGAACAAAAAAGATAAAGAAACTAAAAGGGGAATGGTCATTGATCAAATTCAGGTATGAGTGTCTCACACCTTTTTGTTTTGTCTGTGGAATTCTAGGTTACATCGATAGATTTTGTGAGGTGTTATTTTCTATTCCAATGAATGAGGTGGAAAGGAAATGGGGAAATTGGCTTAAGGCTTGTTTTGGGAGGGGAGGGAATGAAGGATCATGTTGGCTTTAAGAGGGAGAGAAGGTACCAGGCATGGTGGGAATTGATAGAGGAGTGAGAAGTCATGGTGAGGTAGTGAGCTCATCTAGGAAAATGGGAGTAGAGAGAGAGTTAGTTGGGTAAAATATGGGAGGAGGATAGAGTGAGGTTAATGGTGGGATGCTTGGGCAACCGGTTTAGAGCATAGAAGAAGAGGAAGGTTTGGTAGTAATTGGGGATGGTAGAAAGTGGAGGGTGATAAGCATGGGGGAGGGAAACATGGATCTGTCTATGGTTGATGTGGAGAATATTGGTAACCAAAAATTCTTTTTCAATAGTGGAGCCTGTGATTCAGGCTCGCCAATCCCAATGAGTTGTATGAGTTGGAACTGTCGAGGCTTGGCCAGCCTCCGGGCAGTTCGGGTGTTGAAGGATCTAGTTAGGGTCCATAGGCCAATTGTTATTTTTCTTTGTGAGACGAAAATGATGAAAGAGCGCATTAAAGAGCTAAAAGTTGCACTGGGATTTGATTACTGCTTTCCTATTGAAAGAGAGGATAGAGGAGGTGGTTTTGCTTTGTATTATAAAGGTTTAGATGGTTGTGAGGTATTAAGTAGTTCATTAAACCATATTGATGCTATTCTTCGGAAAGGTTCCTAGGAGTGGTGTTTTACTGGATTTTATGGGTTTCCTAATAAGTGTGATTGAAGAAGGTCTTGGGAATTGCTCAAAGAGTTGGGAGGGTGATCGACTTTGCCTTAGTGTGTGATGGGTGATTTTAATGATATGCTTCACAGTTCAGATAAGAGAGGCAGTATTGATCATCGTGATTGACTTTTCCGTGGTTTCAGAGATGCGGTGGAATCTTGTGAATTGTTAGAGGATGCTTGCAAGGGTTTCCGGTTTACTTGGGAACATGGTAGGGATACATCAGACTGGGTACAAGAAAAGCTGGATAGAGCTTTGGTTACTTCTATTTGGTATGATTTGTTTCCTTATGCATTTATTTCAAATCTAGTCGCTTCTCATTCAGATCATACTCCTATTCTTTTGACTTTTGAAAGTCATGGTAGTAAGGTGGAAAAAAGGAGGTTTATGGTGGACAATAATTGGTTTGGGGAGGATGATTTTTAGGTTTGTGTTAAGAATGGGTGGCGTGAGTTTGACTGTAGGCCAGTGATGGAAAGGCTTGAGGGGGTGGCGGGTAAAATGGAGGAATGGGGAAGGAAATTTAGGAGTCAATTTAAGAGTGAATTGGAGGAGTGTAAAATTCAGATTAGGAGAGCTAGGGAGGGTAATGGTAACTCTGATAAGTTGCTAAGGTTTAATGACAAACTTAACGACTTATTGGTTAAAGAAGAGACTTACTGGAAGTAAAGAGCTAAGCAATTCTGGATGTTGGATAGGGATATGAATACAAAATTTTTTCATTCTGTAGCCTCAACTAGGAAAAGAAGTAATACGATTAGAGGTATCAAATATGATGAAGGTTGATGGGTTATTGAGGATGGTGAGGTCGATCAAATGGTAAAATCTTATTTGAGATGCTAGTTGGGACGAGTTTAAGTGTGGATTAGGGAGGTTCGGCGAGGTGGAGGTTCGATTGGGGGAGGTGGAGAATAGTCGGTTGGTACAGGATTTTTTGAAAGATGAGTTTCAAAAGGTCGTGTTCCAAATGCATCTGGATAAATCTCCGGGTCCAGATGGTCTTAATTAGGCTTGTTTTCAAAGGTTTTGGAATTTGATTGGGGATAATGTTTTCCATGCTGTAGTGGATTGGTGCAATATAGGTGAATTCCCGTTAGGACTAAATGATACTATAATAGCTCTAATTCCAAAATGTCCTAATCCTCAATCAATGAAAGATCTCAAGCCTATTTCTTTATGTAATGTGTTGTACAAAATTATTTCTAAGGTATTGACCAATCGTCTAAAGCTTGTTTTACCCGATATTATCTCAGAGACATAGTCGACTTTTGTGCCTAGCAGACTTATTACTGATAATGTGTTGGTAGAGTTTGAAGTGATTCATCATTTGAAGACTAGAGCAAAAGGTTGTAAGGGGGATGTTGCTCTAAAAATTGATATTAGTAAAGCCTATAATCGGATGTCATAGGATTTTTTGGCGGGGATGATGGAAAGGTTGGGTTTTAGTGCAAAGTGGGTTAACTGGATGATGCTTTGTATGTCTACTGTGGAATATTCAGTGGGGGTTAATGGTAGATTAATTGGGCCTATTCATCCGAGCATGGGGTTAAGGCAGGGGGATCCACTTTCGCCATATCTGTTCATTATTAGAGCTGAAGGGTTGTCAGCTACGATCCAGGCTCAGGAAAGAAGTGGTAATATTCATGGCTGTAAGGTGGCTAGTGGTGCTCCTTCAATTTCTCATTTATTTTTTTTTTCTGATGATAGTTTTTATTTTTTAGAAAAGATACATCTGAGCCTCTAAGAATAAAAGAAACTCTTCGAAAATATGAGACTTTATCTAGTCAGGCGATTAATTTTGACAAATCAAGTATTGTCTTCATTTTGAATGTTGGTATTGATAGAAGAGCTGAGATTTGTGGGATTTTAAATGTTTTTAATCCTTTAAATATGAGGAGATACTTAGGTCTTCCATCTATGATTGGCGGGAGCAAAAAAAGTATCTTTGGTTTTCTAAAGGAAAAATTATGGGCTAGAGTGCAAGGGTGGCAAGGAAAATTGTTGTCTAGGGCAGGGAAAGAAATATTACTTAAATCGTTTGCTTAATATTACTTATTGTATGAGTGTTTTTAAACTTCTGGTTTCTCTTTGTGATAAATTAGAAAAAATGATGAATTCTTTTTGGTGGGGTGCAAAAGGCGATGGATCGCGATGTTTGCATTGGTTTAGATGGGAAAGGATGTGTATCTCGAAAAGTTTAGGTGGCTTGGGGTTTAAATGCCTGAGTGATTTTAATCATACAATGTTAGGGAAGCAAGCTTGGAGGTTGATAAATTTTCCTAATTCATTGATCAACAAGATCTTTAAAGCTAAATATTATAGACATTCTGATTTTCTTTCTACAAATATTGGCTTTCGCTCGAGTTTTACATGGCAGAGTATTTGGGCATGAGTTGATTGATAAGGGTTATAGGTGGATAGTGGGGGATAGAGGATCTATTAAAATTTGGAAGGAAAAGTGGATCAAGAGTTCAGAGAGTCATCTAATTGAATCTCATATTATTCCTGGCTTGGAGGATATGCGTGTTTGTGATCTTTGGATTCCTAGGAGTAGGTTGTGGGATGTGGAGCTGGTAAAATCTCTTTTTTTAGATCAGGATGCCAGAAATATTATGTTTGTTGTAGTTTCTAATGAGGGTGTGATGGATAAAAAAAATGGCATTACTCAAAGAATGGAGATTATTCTGTAAAATTGGCTTACTTTGTTGCTCGTAGTTTGAAGGGGATGATGGATAGTTTTGAAGGAGGCTTGAAATGTGGAAGTGATGTTAGATAAGGGTGTGTCCTTATCTGATTGGATGATAGGGTGGTTGAATAATGCCAAAGAGGAGGAGGCACAATGAAAGGCAGCAAGTTTATGGACGATCTGATCAGTGAGGAATGGTGTTGTTTGGTGATCAATTGATAGGAGAGAGTTGGGTCGATTGGCAATGGACAGGATTCGAAAGGTGGAGAGTTATAGTGAGGTACAAAGAAAGAGAGGGGAATAGGATGAGAGACAAAATGCTAGGGAAAGTAGTTTGATTGGGGAGAGGGATAGGGTGGTTAGGTAGGTTGCTCCGGCAAAAAGGTAGGTAAAGTGTAGCGTGGATGGGGCGGTTTTTCAAGATTAGTGTTTTTTGGGGTATGGAGCGGTGGTTCGTGACTTTAATAGTCAATTTCTGATTGTCTTTTCAGGTTTACGGCCTGGTTATGGGTTGCCCAAAGAAATAGAGGTGGTGACCTTGAGATCAGTTCTTAAACTTTTAAAGTCTCTTAGTTTTCCGAGGATTGTCATTGAGTTGGATTGCAAAGAAGTTGTCGATGCAATTAATTCATATAGTCAGAACTCCACAGAGTTTGGCTTAATTATTGATGATTTAGGAGGCTGTTGGTTGGTTCTCATTCTTTTGTTTTTGTTTTTGTTAGGCGTATTGTTAGTCAGGTTGCTCATCTGTTAGCTAGAGCAGCTATTTCTTTTAGTTTTGACAAGACTTGGCTTAATCCGCCTTTGTTTATTGCGGATGCTTTGTTTGTTGATTGTGCAAATTAGTTTATTAAATTATTGAAAGCTTAAAAAAAAGTCTATCAAAGCCTGATGCCTATTAACTTCTATTTTGGCCATATCTTCCTGTATATATTGCCTAGTAAATGGTTTAGTAAGGAATGTTGATTTTTAGGAAATAAAATAAGGAATAAAAATATAATCAACATAGTTAATCTTGAGGGTGTACCTACATTTCCAAATGATTTTTTAAAGAACTCAAAAGCCTAGTATTTGATTACTTCTTAGTGAGTCTTCCTAGAGTTATTAATAAAGGAACATATTTTATTAGTATTTTTCTATTAAAAAAGGTACTATGGCCTATCCTGAGCCAATTAATTCTTGATTTATGCCTTTTGGGTTGTTTATAAGTTTGCCTTTAGTCAATATCAACTCCTCTCTCGTTTAATTAACATATTTATCAATGTTTCCTAATATGACGCTACTAAGTTCTTTGACTTCAGATTTAATAGCTTCCATCTTCACTAAACACTTATAAGACTTGAATCTCAAATTTGGATACTTAGTTCTCGAATCACAACATCTTTAAACCTCAATTCTCTTACCGGATAGTTGGTGAATTTAAAGGGGGTATTGAGGGAATTATCATACATATTCAAGAACAACCTTATAGGAATGTGTTCTAAATAGAGGGGTGGTTAAAGAGTACCCAAGAATGAAAAAAAATTACCCAGCAAGTTCTTCTTAGGAAATGATAGCCATTTGGTTATTGCTCCAAGTAAATCAGTTGCCTTTGAAATGGAGATCATAAAACATGTGAGGGATGTGTAAATGCTCATATTTGGCTATAAGATATCCTTCACATTCATGTGAGAATATTGTGTTATTAAGATTTGCCAACTTTAATAAGTGAGCAGAGATATTTGACTCAAATTTAGCAATATCATTCTAAAGGTGTTTCCTCGATACACAGATGTTAAAGATATAAATCAATATTAATTTTATCTTGGCAAATGAAAGAATAAAGGTTAGACAAAGATGCTTAAGTTGATTATAATGAAAGTATAAGCCACCACAACTTTGTTAAAATTGTAGGTTACCATAATTTTGACATTGTAATGTGAAGAATGGTTGCCCAAAACCTATTAATTTTTATTCATAAAAGATAGTCGTTTGCATAAATTATGCTATTTTATTTTCTAAAAAACCCATTAATAAAAGGTCATTTGGTATTAAAAAAGTCCTTGATAATTTGTTATTTAGAGGAACAATTCAATCCTTTAACATTCCAAGCAATAATAAATATTAGGAGTTTAAAGTGGAAGAGTTGGTTAGAGCCTTTTTCTTAGGCTTACTTCTAGATTTTGTTTTAGATAGTAAAGTATCAATTGCATCCTAAGCCTTAACCACCAAATTTTTGTTAAATAGAGCAAACAATTTCAACAGTAATTAAGTTGTGAATTATGGAAGGTTAATTTGTCGTAGGTCCGGTAAAGACATATGGAGTAGATAATGAGTTTATAATCACCATAGAAACCTTTGAGATATGAGACTAAAGAACTATATTTTAATTTCCTAAGAATTGGCTTGGATAGTGTCCATCAGTTCTCTATATTCACAGCAAAAGAACCTAAGAAAAAAAAGACAAAGAAGTTTAAGTTCCTACAAGAAGGTTAGTAGAGGAAAGACCTGAGAAACTAACATAAAAGAACAATGGAAAGTAAGGGGAAGGATAGAGAAATTAGGGAGAGTAAGAGAAGGAGGGTAGCACGAAGGAGAAGAAATGAACAAAGGAGGAGAGAGGTACATGAATAAAAAAGGAATAAGAGTGGAGGCAAATGGATGAAAGTTTCTTTAATAAAGAGAAAGGGGGATAAAGTTAGTAGACATATTGAGAATGGAAAGAAACTTGTGGGAGATTTCAGGCCAGGAGAGTCCTGCCCAAAGGAGATTTTCCACAAAAAAAGGCCCAAAAGAGAAAATATTAAAATTTCTTTAATTTCCTTATCTTTTCGTATATTTAAAATAATCGTTTGCAACACCATAACAAATTAATTTGACTTATTTGGTCTTCTCATATATGAACAGTTAAAACTCCCACTAAATTTACAAGTTTTAACAAAATTTTATAACATAACTTAAATTGAAGTAAATAAAACTTTCAAAGAAACTAATGAGCTTATAAAAACTTTAGCTTTGTGATGCTTTCATAATTTTTTAAGAATAAAAATTGGTGAAGTTATAATAATTATTACTATTTAATTTATCTTCCACTTTGGTAATAATATTTCTTATTTAATAAAAGTATCACTCCACCTATTATAAAATATGGGTTTGCTTTCTTTTTCTCCTAACTCTTTGTCAACGAATCTATGTGGTGATTAAAATGCTAGTTTCTTTTCATACTATAGTTTATAATATCAAAAGAAACATTGTCTTATCTTCTTTGATTTCATCTAATTATATTATCAAGCATATATTTTCCAAAAGATACAATTTTATGGAATCAACATGAATTTAACCTTCATTTATTGCAGTGCAAGTTATCTGATAGTTAACCAAAATAAATAAAATGTATTTAGTTAAAGTAAGTTTTAAATATTATATTATATTTATTTCTTACATCAATGGTAGAGAATTGTGATATAATTATAGATCTTAAGTCACTATTAAGTAGGATTGTATAGGTTTCATTCCAACTCGAGAATTTGAAAATTTTTTAAACCATTGCAAACATCATAGATTCAAAAAATTAATTATATAAAACAATATTAAAAATAACTTTTTTTTGTTTCACATTGTTTTGAGAATTTGGTACAATATGATTTGGATCATATAATATCCTCAAATGCCTTTATGAAATGATCAAATAGTATTTAACACACACAAAGAGAGAATAAAACATGCAAAAATTAATAAGACAAGCAATGGTAGAATTAAATTCAACTATTTACCACCCAAACTTAAGCTAACATTTAGTAGAAGTTTTCTATATACTAAAGATAAATTTACAAATGATATCTGTAACATCCCGTCACCGATGGGATGAGTACAGTTCGCCTCGTACGTATTTTGTATACGTATTTTTGCATCCATATTTTGTATGTGTATTCTTAGCTTCTGCGTATTTGATAAATGTTCAGTATTGCCTAAATATATATCTGGATATGCACGTATGACAGAATTCCGACTTGCTTATGGAATTGGACATTTGGTGATTTCAGGTTAATTGTGCTTTGATTAGTAAATTGGAGTGTCAAATTGAAATGAGGAATTGAGAATTGAGATCCGAGTATGTGATTAGAGATTGTTTAATTTTGAGGATTTATAGGAATTTTTCTGGAATTTTCGAAATATTAGGCCCGGACCGGAAAGATGGCTTAGTGACTGATTAATTGTGATTCCGGTTCTAAATTTGATTGAAAATTGATATGAGGGAATTTGAATTGTGATTCGGGGAATTAGGGTTTGGACTATTGGAATTCGAGAGCAATTAGAATTCGAAATTGGTTTGAGGTTGTTCGGATCGGACTTGTGGCAATTAGATTTGCCAAACAAGCCTTAACACCTTTAGTATTTATTAAACCCTTCCTTTGAATCTTGGG
>JAOTIZ010060047.1:0-12334 GCA_027123425.1 Erythroxylum panamense
TTTTTGGTAGTGCACCTTTATCGTGGGTTATGCGTCGGAGCGTACCTACGGGTATCCCGATGCGTACCCTACGGTGAGGGGGCGCTACATATATGGATTAAAGAAAGGTACAGAAGTTACAATAGAAGAGATAGTACCTATGTTTTTGATCACTTTAGGTCATGGACTTTGCAATAGAATGATTCAAGAAAGATTTCAACATTCTGGTGAAACAATTTCTAGATGGTTTGAAAGAGTATTAGAGCTTGTTTCACGAATGTCGATTGATTTCATCAAACCAAAAGATCTAACTTTTAGAGAAATTCTAAGCAAAATTAAAGATGATAGAAGGTATTGGCCTTATTTTAAAGACTGCAATGGAGCAATTGATGGAACACATATACCAGTTGTCATTCTAAGGTCTAATCAAATAAAATATATTAGGAGAAAAGGCATTCCTACACAAAATGTAATGGCTGTATGTGATTTTGATATGTGCTTCACTTTTACTTGGGCTGGTTGGGAAGGTACAACACATGATGCTCGAATTTTCATGGAGGCTTTGCGTAATGATAGATTGCACTTCCCTCATCCACCTAAAGGTTTGTGACAGACAACTTATACTTTTTTTATTTATTTTTAATAATTCAGTGCTTCTTTATTTATTTATTTTTGAATTTGGAATGTAGAAAAATATTATTTGGTAGATGCAGGATATCCTTACATGCAAGGTTATCTAGGACCGTACAAAGGTGAGCGGTATCATCTTCCTGATTTTCGACGCGCTGGTATTCCAAGAGTAAAGAAAGGAATATTCAATCATGCACATTCTTCTTTAAGATGCACAATCGAACGAATATTTGACATTTGAAAAAATAGGTGGAAAATTTTACGTCAAATGCCAAGTTTTCCATTTCCAAAGCAAGTTAAAATTGTAATTGCTTCAATGGCCATTCATAATTTTATAAGGTTAAATGCTCAAAAGGATGAAGTGTTTTCACCCTATGATGAAGATGATGAATTACTTCCTACAAATGAAGAAATAAATGAAAATGAAGACGTTGAAGGAAATCATTTAGAAGAGCCATAAAATAACGAGATGAATGATGCGAGGGAACATATTACAAATCTTCTTGTATTACGATAAAATGCATAGTTTATTATGTATTTAACTATTTACTCAGCTTGAATATTTATGTTGGGATTATAATATTATTTAACTTTTCTTACATGTTTTAATATTTATTTTCATATTAATTTTATTTCCTACAAGAAAATAAGACATCTTTTTAAAAAATAAGACATCTCTTTAAATTATTTCCTACAAGATGGTTATCCAAGAAATAGGTAACCGTAAATATAATATATTGTACTTTACATATTATTTAGTATACTTTAAATATTATTTAGCATAAATAATTTTATTATAAAATAAAATATAGTGAAAATTAATAAAAATATTTTTTATTTTTATATTGTCAAACAATCTACTGTATGAAGCTCTTAAAAAAACTGTTTTTTTAATTAACAACTAAACAGTTAACTGACTTTTTAGAAAAAGTATGCTCACAAAAACTCTAGTAATATAAACTTATCCAATAAGGTGCTGAGAATTAGCCTAGCTAGAACCTTATAGACAATTTTCAGTACATCACATACCCTTTCACAATCTGGCAGCCAGGTACTTGTGCCCTTTTATGGTTCTTGATAAAATTGGTTCAGTGGCTTATAGACTGAACCTTCCTTCTACAGCCACTATTCACCCAGTCTTTTACATTTCTCAGCTTAAGAAAACACAAGGAAACTTTAAGACGACTTCTTCAATCCCAGCTGCATTTCTATCGCCAGCCTCTACTCCACAACCAGTGGCTATTTTGGACAAAAAATGGTGAAAAGAGGAAATCAAGCAGCAACTCAGTTACTTGTTCAGTGGTCTCATTCTAATCTAGAGGATGCAACTTGAGAATGGGCTACTGAAATTCGTTACTTGCACTTTGCATCATATTTACTTTCCTCATCCATTCTTTTCGCATCCTTTTCACACAGCAAAAGCATGACTACTTTTCCAATGATTTATTAGTATCTTTTAATTTTTCAAAAAACAAAATCAGACATTTCCCGCTCCTAACTATGATTCTTTGACTCATGGAAGACTCTGTTGTGGTCCTCACTGTCTCAGAACTGGTCCGCCGTGGCCGGTCGGTAACCGCCGCTGCGTCACTAGATTCTGGCCGCCCTATTTCCAGATTACTGTCTGATGGAGAAACGCGGTCTACTGAAGACCCTAATTTAAATCCTAACCCTAACCCTAAGCATGATCCTAAGCTGCTCACTACGCTGGACCACCCCGCACTATTGATAGGGACGATTACGCTACCTTCCGAAACCCAAAGTTGTCTAAACAATAATTGCTTTCAGTTCTCCGACAATTCAAGCACTGTTTGCTGTGATGTACTTAACTTTGGCATTCATTTAATCGGGAGAAAGATTAGGGTTCTTGCTTGGAATTTCATTCCTTGGAAACATTCTGGTGGCGGGTTTCTGGAAATTATCAAATTGAGCCTTTTTGATTCAGATATCATCGATTCGATTCCACTGACTTCTCGTTTCTCTTCTGTTTCTTCTGACAATAAATCCAAGGCCTTTTATAACGTTCATGGTGCAGTTGAATTGGTAAGCCCTGTTTCAGTTGTTCCATGTTCGATTGGTGGTGGCGAATCTCAAAATCTTCGTGGGTTTATCGCCCGCATTCTAGTTTGCGAGTGCAAATTGTGTAGTTATAAGGAAGATTCAATTCAAAAAACTGATTGTCATTGTTTTACGAAACCCTTGTTTGTATATTTTTGTGGGTCTTCATGGTGTTGGCATCCTGTGCTTTGCAAGCTCACAGGGAGCTTTATCACTTTGACGAGGTTGAAAAAGAAGCTGGTCTTCATAGGAAAAGAGGAGTCCCAGATGATGTTTATAGTTACCGAAAATTCTCGTCTGCATTTGCATAGAATGTCCAAAGGAAGATCAAATTTTCCTAGAAAATTTGTCAAGGGGAAAGGGGAATGTGGTGATTATACTGGAGTTGTTAAAGGTAGCTACATGCAAGGAATGGTTGTTGAACTGGATAAAGAAGTGTGGCTTCTACTAACTGATCAGCTGCTCACTGCACCTCATAGTCTTAGGGTTGGCGCGATAGTAAGTAAACTATGTTCTATTATCTTGTTTACAGAAAATGACTTCATAAGTAGTATGCTCTTCTAACTATCTGCTTTAATTGTAGGTTTCTGTGAAAAATGTACATTTTGTGAATCCAAAGTTTTCGTGGTCAAAACTGCTCATACTAGGGGCTTGCTTCAAGACTAGCATTAATGTAGAGTTATTCTCCCCATTGGAATCTGGGTACGGCATGTTGAATCTACTTTGTATATCTCTTTAATTCTTGTTGACTAGTATCCCTTTTGTCTCTATAATCTTCCCTTGGGAATTAGATGAAATTATTTCTTAATTTGGCCTGAAACTGATTGTATACGGTTATTGTGGTTGCAGAACTTACGCTTTCTAATCCCTTCGTTTTAAAAGATGTGGCAAATTATTAGAGCTGTTGACTTTTCTTGGAATGTGTCAATATAGACTGGTTAACCATATTCTGATTTGTTGCAGGTGTCATATGGTTTCACAATCACAGGGTCGACTGGGAAAGTTCATTGAGTCATTGACATTTTCTGCCAGGCTATGGTGTCAAATTTTGCCCATGCTTATGACATAAGACATTGGCCACAATTTATGTATTGATATGTTGCTAATTCGGTTTCAGGGTACTACTTGTCATTTCATGTTTCAAGAGGAAATTTGCTGGGATTTTATCAGTAAAAGAGATTTTGGGATCAAACCATGTAACTTCCTTGCTTTACTACTGTGTGAAACTTCTGCTTTCCAGCTGTCTTTTACATTCCCATATGCTAACACGTTGTGAATGATTGCAAGTTTTTTCCAGAAAGAAGGGCTGGCTCAGTTGTTTTCTAGGTCACATTTACCTCATTCAGTGCTTCGAGCTAGGGTATATTGGTAAATTCAGTTTGAGGAACTGATATGGTAAGGCTGTTGTTTTGGATTTAGTTATGTCTTCTTAGAACAACTTTCCTTTTGCAGCATGGGGTACTTAGAGAAGTATCAAAACATGATTCATTGGGCTGTTGTAGCGAAGGATACTTTGACAGCCTAAAATTGGTCAGTTCAGTAATGTAAATGCTCTTTTCTTTTTCATTGCACAGTACCATCAGATTGACTTGCTGCATATCATTAGAGTATATGTAGCTAATTGCAGGATTTACTGTTTTGTAGCGATTGAGAATGTATATTACAAAAAGTGCTAACTTTCTAACCACCCGTCTCAGGTTCCACCTGTCTCCACTGTTCTTCATCATTGTCAAGCCATGTGGATGAAAACATTATCGCAGGTGGAGAAGACTAATGTCAGTTTTCTAAATTGTGAAGGGAAATCTTACGCCCTACCATTGAGAAGAATACTTACAAGTCATGAATTAGGTGGCCTTTCTCTTGTTGGGTGCCTTAAGGTAGTCATAATATTTTCTCTGGAATTTTATGTGGCCTTCCTTATCTAGGTTATGTGATTGTTTTAAAATGTAAGAACTTGTATCATAAAGTTAGTCATTGTATGGTTAGTAGTCGAGCACAATTGACTTTCTGATGGCAAGTTTGAGGTGGTTAATCAAATTGGGATTCATGTATTTCATTTTGTTGGCCCACTCAATGTTTGGATATAAAATAAGCTTCTAATATCAAGGATTTGGGTATTAATCTATGGGTGGATAATATTATTGTTAGTGTGTGAATGTTTGTTCGGATAAAATTCGTTTGACCATTGTATACTTGTTCCCTCTCTGCAAATGTCTAAGTGCAAACTATGTACTCAGTTTTCTGAAGGCGACCTGGGTGAAATAGTGGAAAACTAGTTTTGATTAAAGTCTTTTTATTGGATGTTCAGATTTCTCCGCTTTCTGGAAGGTTGCAGCTGGTTGATGCGACAGGCAGTATTGATGTCATCATACCTGACCTGCCAACCACTTGGAAAAGCAGCAGCATATATGAGGTTGTTCTTAATTACGAGTCAATCACCCTGGTCTTCATCCGAATTTTCTGATCTTCATTATTAATCTTTATGTTATGTAAAATGTCAGAAATAATGTAATTTGACTTCTTTTTTTCAGGTTGTTAACTATACTCTGATTGTAGAGGGCACGCCCCATGCCCTTGATCTTTTAGAGTTGCTTGAGAATGAGTTACTCTCATGCAGAAACATTTTTCATTTTGTTCCATGGGAAAGCAAGGTGCAATTGACAGTTTATGCTTGTTTTCACTTGAGAAATGCAACCCAGAAAAATATTCCTATTTATCCTTGTTTGGCCTCAAATGATGATTGGAAAAAACTTCAGAGTGGTAGATTTCATCTGATCTGGATAGCGCATAAGTACCCTGTGCTGCAGAAGGTATGATATGCTGTAGCCTGATTAATTCTTGGCAAGTTTAATCATAGTTGCTTTTATAGTTTCTGTTTTGTTGGATTATGTTGCCAAAAGAAACCAATGTTGGAACAAAGAATGGCGTGTTTGTTCAAATGACTATGTTTCATTTTCTTGTGCTAATTGTTAATGTCTTTATCTGCAGTCTCAAGATGAGCCAGTCATATCTGATGGGTATAGTATGTTTATAGAGGCCTTCATCTTGCCGTGGGATCTCTTTTTCCGGGGAAAAGATGAAACCTTATGCACTGTTAAAGATTTGAATAGTCAACTGACTGAACCCTTGGGTCCTTATGTAAATTCCCTTGAAGCTTTACCTGAGAACTGTAAAAATGATTGGTTACCAAGCCAGACTTTTGCCTTTGATTTGATGAATAATCATGGTAAAGGTAAAGTCAGTACTTGCGCTTCTTTTGATGAATCTGTCAAGTGGGAATGTGGAAACTTCCATTCTCTTGAAATTCCCTGCTTAGCTATGACCAGGAAATCTGATGGTTCCAGCGTGCTCTGTTTAGCAAAATTGTGCTCCACAAAATTGAAGTTACAGAATGGTGCTTATCGTAAGCCAAGGGCAGAAAAGGTATTGCTGGAATTCAGTTCCGAAAGCTTTTTCAAGTATCAGGTATATCTTATATCTTCTCTTTTCTACGTTTTTTGTTTTCCAATTCTCTGTTTGTGAAGAGATATTGAGAATTTTATGTATGTGCTTACTGACAATATAGGTGCTTCTAAATGCCAGTTGTTGCAGATTGGTGGTTACTACATTGTAAAGCATCATATAGACGAATCTATTTGCCATCTTAAAGACCCTGGTGCTAATAGTTTCCGTAAGGTACTTATCACTTTTGGAACACATCTGTGGGAGCTCTCATTCTGTCATGATGAGGCCTTAACAAATAGTGGATCAACAGAAGATTGTCCTGAGAATGATCTTCCTTTCAGCATTAAAGAGGCCAGGATTAGAGATCAATTTGAACTAGATATTGACAGGTCCATTGCCAATTGTGCCAAATCTTGTTCAGATGTTCATCTTCATCTCCCTGTCAATGTCCTAGGTTTATTGGAAATAAAGCTTAATGAAGCTAAGTTTGCTCAAGCATCAGAAGAGAATGGTAATGATCTTCCTTCCACAATGCCTCTTTGTGGCCCATTATCTGGATCTTCCATCTCCAGCTGTCTTTTTCCTGAAGGAAGTCTAATATCTGTGTTTGGAGATGTGGTTGGAGTTCATGCTTTTGACGACAGCTCATCCAGTAGTCATTTAAGTTGTGGAGGGCCTGGTGACTTTTTTGCAAAGAGATTGAAAATATCAATCAGTGTTTGTATACATGTCTTTGTGGACAATAAAATGGTAAATTTCTAGTAGATTATTTCTTACTCTCCCTTCAGTCAGGAAATGACATATTTTGCATTGTCCCTAATGCTAATTAGTATCTTCTAGGTCAATATTTTTGGTTTCAGAGGCAAATGTGAGTGCCCTGTTGGATTTGGACCTGGTGTTAAAGCAACATTTCATCGGATCCTTAAGTTAGGGTATGCTGCACATAAAAGCCTTGTTGAGCTTTCACATGAATTATAATTTTCACTTTGTTTTGCATTCTCTTGCCAATTTAATGGCAATGCCTCAACTCTTCTATTGAGATTAGAAAAATTAGAAGTCTCAGTGGCTCTTAAAAGAAGCCAGTGCCATCATTGCACTGAAGTTACCGTTTAAAGTTATCCTGAAATTGGAAGAGTTTTATACTGAATTTGGAAGAGTTTTATCAAGAAACTTCCACTAGAGTGAGTGACGTTGGGCAGAATCAGTAAAGCCAGAACATTCTGGAGAACTCTGAAATTATTGTGTTATTTAGATTGGCTAATGGATGAAAAGGGTGGATAAGCAAACTATTAGTGAGTTGAGTTCTCGGAAATTCATAGTTATTATTCTGTTGTTTATGTGAGGACATCTGCTATAGTATTTTGGCTTTATATCACAGCCTTGCTATCAACTTTTCTATGTTTGAGTTTGGCTATTGGTGCTGAGATCTGCATTTTTTCATGGCTAAATATGTATTAATTTTCCAGGCAGGGTAATCGATTGATGCTGACACCTACGTCTTTTATTGTACTAAATTGCACAAGAGTTCTCCATGAGCCAAACCATGATATGTCTAATTTCCGGTCTGATTTTCATACATCAACTGCTGGATCTTTGGACAAAGTTTGTTCCGGCTCAATCTATGAGTTAATTTGGTGCAAAAGCTCCAAGCCTATGCAGATTAGTTGCAGGGTAAGTGTAATAATGATATTTGCATTTTTTCTAGGGTTAATTTCATAAATTTATGCTTCTCCTTCA
Organism: Erythroxylum panamense; assembly: GCA_027123425.1. Lineage (NCBI taxonomy): Eukaryota > Viridiplantae > Streptophyta > Magnoliopsida > Malpighiales > Erythroxylaceae > Erythroxylum > Erythroxylum panamense. The sequence continues at coordinate 7,849 of JAOTIZ010060047.1, forward strand.
TATTCTTCATTGATGAAACAATTTATGAGATGTGGAATTTCAGTTATGATTTGCCTCCGTGTTTGTGACAGATAGTCACTGTACAAATCTTGGTTTTGGAGTACAAGAAATATGATGGGATACATTCAAAAGTGCACTCCAGTTCACATTGTATTAACATACCACTTGCAGGGTTTGTGTTAGGTAAGTTGTTATAAATGGGTGCAAAAATGTGCAGTATTTGTGAGCATCATTAAGGGTAATATTTATACCGAGTTTTTTAAAATAAAACTTGGGGTTGCTGTGGCATTAATCAATGTTAAGTTTAAGTAACAAATAGATCTGCAGTTGTTTCTTGACTTACCTGCAAAATCTTGTTGCTACATATGTGGCTGATTGTAAAAGATGAAGTGAGAGCGTAGAAAGCTTTCTTGATAATCGTATGGAAATAAGCAAATGGTAGCTAAGAAGCCACTACCTTTACTTGCAGTTGCAAGAGACTTGGTGTACAGTGGCCTTTCCAGCTTTAAGATTTTGATTCCGATGTTATGTTTTATGCTATATCTCATTTGCATGTGTAGATGATGGATCATCTTCATGTTTTTGCTGGGCTGATGCTGAAAGAGCTGCAATTTTGCTAAGGCTGGATGAAGAACTTCCAGTGGAAGCTCTCCATAGCTGTGGATGTGTATTGATGCATGGGTCTTCGAGGTCCAACAAGTGTCATCTGGAAACAATTTTAAAGAAGCATGATAGAATTACTGTGAGAAACTATGGATTGGTAGCTGATTCTTGTAATCAAGATCTCTCTATTTCTGTCAATCCAGAAAATGCACTCAGCAGCTCAGATGAGAGTCTCTTGAAGTTTATAATTTTAAATGCTTGCTTTGGCTCAGTTTGGGTGAGAAAATTTAAAGAACTTGAGACACAAATTCCCAGTGTTTTATGATTATGTCTAGGCTGAATAAAATGATTAAAGTCATATTTTATACTTATGGAACCCTTCGACCATTTGGTCGTATTTGACAGATTTTCCCATATTTCCAGTGTAATAGCCTGCAATTGATATAAGCTGTGTATTAACCCTAATCAAACCTCTTCTGTTTTTATAAAGTCCAGCTAATTGGAACTTCTTAACATCTCATTGACAGACTGTTGTTGCAAGTGCTGTGCATCCAAATGTTGTTAAGAAGCTGGATAAAGAGAACCTTGTGCAACAGGAAACGACAGCTATGAATGTATGGGCCATGGAAGTGTACAACACAAACTATTTGATTGGGGCCAGGGAGAGAAGCAGAGAACTGCTAACTAGGTAACTATCCATATTTATTTCAACTGGGTATGAAATAAGATTTATATCATATTTAGGTCGTCAAAGGCTGCTAGTGCTATTCTTTTGATATTTGTTCAATTGTCCCCAATGTCTTCTCTTGCAAAATGTGTGGCATTGATTGGAGGTGGCACATGTTTGTAACATATGGTGACCATCAGCTATATGCATCGATGAGTCTTTGATGGCATGGCTATTACTTGCCTAATTTTGAATGAGAAATGACAAATGAAAGTATACATTCACTATGTTGATTGTAATCGCTTTAGAAATTGCACTTTCTATGTTCTTTGGCATTATTTGTATGATCTTCAGGAGTCTACTCATGTTATTGGAAGTAGACATATGAACATACGGTTTATTCACAATGGCCACTATAACATTGAAAATTGTGGTGTTTGAAAAGATTTATTTGAATTGGAAGGGAAACTTTGCATTTGCCAGTGTTTGATGGGTTGATTCTGGGTTGAAACTGGCATTCTGGAGCTAAGAGAGGTCCATCAGTACTGAATTTTGGTCAGAACCCAGCGGTCCACATTTCCCTGCCTTCCAACGCCATGTAGCAGCAAAATGAGTTCTTCGCCTATGGTTTATGGATGATGTATGGTTCCATGGCGATTTGACAACAAACAGCTGTTTACGGAATCTATCGTTTTTGAAAAGAGCCAGAGATCCTAAACCATGCAAAATCATGGTGGAGCAGTCAAGAAGATAGAAGATCACTCGGAAGAATGGCAACGAACTATCTAATATATTTAAAGGTGGTGAACATGTGTCGCTGTTATGGCAGTTGAAATGGTCGCTGTCGAGCTATATGTATCCGGCGATCTGAACGGTTGGTCAAATACTTGTTCACTTATAATTTTCTAAGCAGGAACTGCCTGCCATGAATGTGGGAAGTGGGAAGTGGGAACTTTACTTTTATGACCTGAAAAATCAGACATCATATGTACTATTATTTGTCACAGGCTCTAATTTATGGGGAAGTTTCAGAATCGAATTGTATCCTACAATATGGCTTAAGTGCGAGCTGGTACTAGAAAAAAAAGAAACTATTCCTTAAACTTCAGATGATCAGTCCATATAAAGCACAGCTATAAACATCAGTGAATATACTTTCAATAGGTTAACTTTCCCTTGTTTCTGTACATGAAGGCATAGATTAGAAAAGTCCTTCAGATTGGTCGGACGGTGTTGACAGTAATTAGGTATGGCTTACAGCCTAGACTCCTGGTGTTGGTGGAAGTCACTCAATTTTGAAATAATATGTTCTAGGTTTGTTTAATAATATGTTCGAGGTACGTTTGCATGTCTTACAGAAGCAGAGAGTAGTCCTGAGAAAGCAAATAGACTTTCTGAAAAGTGTTCCCCTGGCAGAGAGGTTTTGGAGCTTATTACAGACAATAGTCAGTTCTTTTAGATTCCCCAATTCTTCTGTTCACCTTTTGCTTTTCTCATCGTCCTTTTTACCGTCCGGAGGTTCTTCTTCTGACATATTGTTAAAATAACACATGTGGGACAAGTAACATTCGCATTTCACTCGAACCCTTTTCACATGATGCCCCAAAACTACTAGAAAGAATCCTGAAGCTCTCACCAAGGCTTTTGCTTCTGCATTGTTTTAAAGCCTACACAAGAGTAACTTAAAATCCTTTCGTCTCGAACCATTTCAAGGCCAGAATGTCAATGCCAGTTAGCCAACAACCACCAGCAGAGACCGTATCACAGCAAACCTTGAACTTTCACTCAACCCACAGCTCGGTTGGTCCAGCAATTGCTGTACTAGTAGTGATCATGGTCTTATGCATAGTTGCTATTATGATTGGAAGGCTTTGCTCAGGCAGGAGAATCATGAGCTACGGACGGTACGATGTAGAGGGTTGGGCTGAGAGGAAATGCTCTTCCTGCATTGATGGGAGGATTAGCCCTCCACCCCCAAGGCACAGTACGTCTAACACCTCCACACCAGCGTCAACTCCAGTTCAACCCAACCTTGAAAATAAGCAACCAGAGCAATCTTCTGAAAGCACAAATCTCGGTTCTTAAATCAGCTGCTGTTGTGACATGTATGTCAGGCTCATCGTTTGTGCACCAGGTTCACTTATTCGATCTTCTGTCTTAAGCGTTAGTTGCCTCCCTGACTTCGTAGCTTCAATTTTTGTTCTTAATTTCGAACTTCTTCAATGGTAATAAGCTCAAATTTGCCAGAAGATATCTTCCATCCCAACAATGCATAGCTTATGGTAGCCAACAGTTCTTATTCTGGTTAAAAGTGTGATTTATATTTTAATGTTTACAAAAAATTTAGAAAAAATCTAATTTTCTTGTTAAAATAATTATTATTTTAATTTTAGTTTTATTAAAATAATAATGATTATATTTTACATATGATGTAACAATAGGTTAAGAATTTATTTGACTTTTATTAAGCATAAAAGAGAAAATCACATCTTTAACTAATGTTTAAGAAATTATTTTAAAAATCATAGTAATATTTAATTGATTCAAATTATTTAATTATAATACCATATAAGTTAAATTACTTATTATATACTAAAAATTGTTTAAATTTCAATTTTAAATAGGATTCAACAGCTTATTTGTACTCCTACCATCAGTGGGGTCTTTTATTTTCAGAAGCTAGGAGACACCTGCCACAAGGTGCATACTTCTTGGTACAAACGTCCTTTCCAGTCCCTTCCCTTGTCCAACAGTATAAAGCAAGTAAACAGTTTTATGTCATACTAGGGGATCTGCAAACAGAATCATATAAATAGAGCCACTGCTGTCATCGTTTCACCTCATCCATACTTATTCTTGTCTCTGAAACTGCAAGGACGAAGCTTCCGTAATAAACAGGAAACGGATTGATTTTAAAACGACAATTTGATAAGAGAAGGCTATGCAACTAGAGTTTCATTATTGACATTAAATGATTGATGATACTAAAGTCGCTTCCAGCACCTAACATCACTAAAACGTTCAACATCAATGGCACTTGTAAGATCCTGAATTGTGAGATTCTGGCGCACCGATGCACTCTATGGATTAATCGAAATCCTCTTCCAGAAACCGAAATCCTTGCTTGGGGTTGGGGCAGTGACGGAGCTAGAAAATTAAAGTAGGGAGGCCCGAATTTTAATTTTTTTAAATTTTAGGGGGCCCAATATATCACTG
>JAOTIZ010060074.1:0-12333 GCA_027123425.1 Erythroxylum panamense
TTGTTCCCATAGGTTCAATTAGCACCATAATTGCAAAATTAACCATAGTAATCATATAATATAACATTATATGCATATACGACATCAAAAAATTAATTTTGGTGCACAACTATATAACTCTGAGAGTACACAAGACCCCACAAGCCCAAATAATACTAGAAACAAATACAAAAATTTGCAAGGAAAAATTCGGAAAGTACAGCATATTTTTATTAATTTTAAAATTCAGGAAAAATAAAAATAAAACTTCCAGCATTCAAAAAATTCCAGAAAAATACTATAAAATAGAACTGGGCAAGTGGAGCAAGTAGGAAAAAATTGGGGGAAAAAAGGCCACCGGAGGTGGGTCCACGAGCCCACACTCGCCACCAGTGCGCGTGAGTGAGGGTCAGCGAGGTCGGGCTTCATCTTCCTCGCCCGGCTGACTGGAATCCAGGTTGCACGACCCGGTTCGCGACCCGGTTTAAAAAACCGTCCATAACTCCTTTATTTTTTATCCATTTTCAACTAAATTTATGTTATTAGATTCATAATTTAAAGATCTATCAAACCCCTCAATCAATTTCATAAAAAAAGCTACTAAATGTGGTTCGAAAAAATTGAAGAAAACATTTTAGGTTTCGGTTCTTCGAGTTCTTGGGGTTTTAAAGACAACAGAAAATTTAATAAACCTACCACATTCTTTGACACCAAACCGAAACATGGCAACAACATCAAAACTGATTTCACAAAAAAATCACAATTAGCAAAAAAACAAAAACTCCAAATTTCATGAAATAATATCCCGAAAATTACACCAAATCAGTAGTCACAATTAGGGTTAACCTGGCTCTGATACCAATTGAAAGAAATTAAACACGACATTTCAGATTAATTTTGTAATTAATCAGCACAAGTAATTAACCCTAGAATTGCAACATACTTTATTCAATAATTGGATTGATAAATACCTAGAAATTGGGAAAACATTGAATCCATTATTGTTTTCTGTGAAGTGGAGCGACAAAGACGCAGAGGATTTACTACTGCTATTCCGAATCCTTAATCAGCAAAAGCACACAGATACAGTTTTCAATAGGGCAACTGTATTTTAAAGGTTGGCTAGCAGTAGGGCCTCCTGTGCTTTATAATACATGAGCCAAGTTTACCCATTATAGCGAGCCCATGAACACAGGCCCAATGACAGGTTAAAGAGAGAATTACCATTGATATCTAGTTAATCGGGATTTGTATAAAATAATTTTTATCATGCTAGTCCACAATTATGATAAAATTCTATCAATGCAGACGTTGGTTTAACTCAACAAAAACATTGACGTTTTAAGTGTGGAACAGAGTAGGACCAGAATTAGTGGTACAAATGATCCGGTGCCCAAACTAATAGTGTGAGCGAGAGCCCGTACCCGTGTGTACTGGTCATTCAACTCGGGAAGAGGATCTCTTACAGATTATATCACATCAGTTTAGCAAAACAGATGACCAAACTAACGTGAAGAGGATCACTTAAAGATCCTCGCTTTTACAATGAATATAACATAATTTATTATAGATAACTCTTTAAATAAAACGATAATGTTGCATTTGATCAACATTGTCAATCGGATTGATGTATTTTTACGAAAAGAAATCATGTGGTATGCTTCCCTTTTGATATAAAAAGACAATAATTATTAATTTTATTGCTATTGATACAACAATTTTAATAAAAACAAAATTGATTTATGCCTATCTTAATTACGTAAATATATATTCAAAATTTGTCAAATATTAGGTTATTAATAATTTGTGGTGAATTATATTGTTTCTTAAACTATAATTTTAAAACAATTATATCTTCCATTTATATTTTAAAACCCGTATAAAAATAATAATACCATTAAAAATTAAGAAAGAATTTTAATTAATTTCCACAATTTTATAAATTTCTAGAATATCATCTAATTATGTAACTAATAAAATAAAAAATTGAAACTTATAAATTTCAAGTACCAAATCATTTAATTCTTTAAAAATAATCAAATCATTTAATTCTTTCACATTATTATTATTACCAGTGGAGATGAGCCAGTCAGGCATTATTGCCATTATTAGTAGAGATGAGCCAGTCAGGCATTATTGCCATTATTATTGCTACTTGTGGATACGGAGTAAGTAGTGATTTACAGTATCCATCAGGAGAAAAATGAGACTGTAAGTAAAATGTTGCTACTATCATATTTAAAGCCTTGAATATTTAGAGTCATCTAGAGTATTTAAGAACTGTAATATGACAATGTACAATTCCGTGTTGACATATATTATATTTGACTGTCTGCAAGATTAATAATGATTATTTTAAAATAGAAAATTTTACGTTTTATAAAAATATTAATAAAATTTTTTGTTATTTCAATTTCTAAAATGTGAAAATGGATGAATTTAAGAATGGTGGGTATCCATATGAGAAGTCATCCTCTGAAGGGGTTAATCATTCAACTGCTATTTCAATTCATTAGGTATCATTCTCTGTGCCATAATAATTTATGGCTTTTTGTGTCCATCATTCTGCCATATTTTTATATTAACCTTTCCTTTCTTCCAAGTTCAATGATATTACTGATCTTGAAGCATTCAATTCCTTCAATCACTTGAGATATTCATCTCTTTGTTTCATTCTTTGTTTTAAAATTTTCTGTTGAGGTTAGCATGAGTTGGTCATACTATTGGATGTGAGATTTTCCCACGGGAGTGAGTAGGAGTGGATAGCGTCAAGCAGTGAGTAGTTAGAAAATCTTTCTCCAACATTTTTTTAGTAGAAGAGCTATATGTTACAATAATCAATTATTCATGTAGGGATTCTCTGTGGCAAAAAGTGTCAGAGAGAAAAAAGCAAACCAATAACATCTCATCTAGTAAGTTGTCTTTCCTATACCACCTTGATAATTGTTTTCTTAAATGCAATGTGTATATTGCAGGCCAATTCTAAGTTGACATTATCAGCTTATGCAGCAGCTGATGCGTCAGAAGGATCCATAGTACATAGGGGCGCTTCAATGTGACTTCGGTAGATCTCAGTCCCAAGGTATACATTCATTACTACGTTATGATCACTAGTTGACCATTGTTAGCAGTTTGCAGTTTCCCTTTGGCATATGGAAGCAGCTCTCCTTTATCAAATGTTAATGAGGGTTTAGTTTATGACCAAGAAATAACTTTTAAAATGAGCTGTTATGAATCTAAACTAAAAGGACGCCTAGTTTTCTATTTACATCGGTTATTAGTTCTGATCAATGTTTCTCTGGGTACTGAAAATTGTGACACAATACCAATTATGCATTTTAGGTTAGAACAATTTTCCATTGCCTTAGGATGAAATGTCATTTATGAGTAAGATACTTGTGCAAACAGTCAAATTTGGATCACTACACACCATTTTGAGCATGACTAGCTGTGAACTTTCCTATCATTGTTAACAGCTTGCTGTATTGAAATGCTTACTGCTTAATAGTAGTCTCAAAAGAATTCATTATGGTTAAATTTCCTATAACTAGTGTTTGGCAATGCTGACTTTTCATTTTATGTTGTTGTTCCTCAGTTGAAGATCGGATATAACCTTCACTTCTTGATTGCATCTCTCCTCCACCAAAACCATTGTATGATTATCGTGATTTTCTTTTGATACTTGATTTGTTGAGCTTGTGGGGCTTAGTTTTGAAATCTATTTCCAATTAATCCTTTTTCAAATTAAGTGGAGGCTATTGTTATATCATTTTTTCCTACTGATTTTCTTCCCACTAAGATGATATATGTGTCAAACTAGTATTTCATTCATACTTTCATTGTGTATACAAGACTAGTTATATAGAATAAATCGTATATCTATCTTTGGTAAGTAGTTATTGCTAATCTCTATCTATGGCTATATAATCTGGACATATTAACTGGAACGTAAATCATGGAAGCACTCCAATCTTCCAGCTCATGACAACACCCACCCTCATGTTGGTGCATAAATATCTTCCATGCCCAACTTGTCAAGTGAACTATAGAAGGCCTTGCTCGATACTGCCTTTGTGAGAATGTCTGCCAACTGATCTTCCGACTTCACAAATGGGAATTGAACAATCTTGGTTTCAAGCTTCTCTTTGATGAAATGTCGATCTATTTCAACATGTTTTGTTCTGTCATGTTGGACTGGGTTTTGTGCAATCTCGATAGCAGCTTTATTGTCACAAAATAAGTTCATGGTCGACGTGGTTGAATTGCCAATTTCCCTTAATAACTGTCTTAACCAGAGAAGTTCACAAAGTCCTTTGGACATGCCTCTAAACTCTGCTTCGGCGCTTGATAACGCAACCACTTTCTGCTTTTTACTTCTCCAAGTAACTAGATTTCCACCCACAAAAGTGAAATACCCTGATGTAGACTTCCTGTCTGCAAGACTTCCAGCCCAATCGGCATCAGTATAACCATCAATATTCAAATGATTATGCTTCCTAAAAACAAGCCCTTTTCCTGGAGAAGACTTCAAATATCGTAAAATCCGAAGCACAGCACCCATATGTTCCTCACTAGGATCTTGCATGAATTGGCTCACCAAATTTACAGCATATGCAATATCAGGACGTGTATGAGAGAGATAAATCAATTTTCCGACGAGCCGTTGGTACCTTTCTCTATTTGTGGGCGTCTGATTTGGCTGCTTTCCTAATCCATGATTTTGGACTATTGGAGTATCTGCGGGCTTACAGTCAAGCATCCCTGTTTCAGCAAGTAAGTCAAGAACATATTTTCTCTGTGAAAGACAAATTCCTTGACTTGATCGTGCTACCTCAATCCCAAGGAAATATTTCAGTCCCCCAAGGTTCTTCATCTCAAATTCAGTTGCCAAATACTTCTGTAAGCTAGAGATTTCATCATTATCATCCCCTGTAATTATCATGTCATCAACATAGACAATTAAAGCTGTTACCTTCCCTAGCCGATGCTTTAGAAACAAAGTATGATCTGAATTGCTTTGTTTGAACCCATATTTCAACATCGCCATGCTAAATCTTCCAAACCATGCTCTCGGTGACTGTTTTAGTCCATAAAGTGCCTTCTGTAATTTACATACCACTCTAGCTTGAGAAGTTGTGAAGCCGGGCGGTATATCCATATACACTTCTTCTGCAAGATCCCCATGAAGGAATGCATTCTTTACATCGAATTGATGTAAAGGCCAATCTAAATTCACTGCAAGAGACAACAATACCCTGACTGTATTCAGCTTTGCTACTGGAGAAAATGTTTCTTGATAGTCTATGCCATAAGTTTGAGTATACCCCTTTGCTACGAGTCTTGCCTTGTAGCGATCTACTGTTCCATCGGCCTTGTGTTTAATCGAGAACACCCATCTACATCCCACTGCTTTCTTTCCTTCTGGTAGAGGCATGAGTTTCCATGTATCGTTCTTCTGCAAGGCTGTCATCTCCTCCATTATAGCTTGAATCCATCTTGGACTACTCATGGCTTCCTGTACTGTATTCGGAACCTGCTCAGATGACATTTTGTGTACAAATGCCTTGAGAGGTGAAGATAATTTCTGAGTACAGACATAGTTAGCAATTGGATAATTTGCGTTCCTCTCTTCATGATCTGGTGAGTATCGATTTGGTGGTTTACCACGATTATGTCTAAAGGGTAATCTGTAAACATTAGAATCATTTGTATGATTATTTTGAGAGAAGTTTAGAGATTGTACCTCAGGAGTATTCTCAGGGGAGTGGTCGATTGGTACTAAATTAGAAGAGGTTAACTGTTGTTGCTGCTGTCTACTTGACTCGTCTGTCTCCCTTGTTTCTGTCTGCTCATTTCCTGTTTCTAGATTTCCATTGTCTGCACTTCTGTTTCCCAGTTTTGGAGCCATCACATCATCTGCTACCATCATTGGTTGGTTTTCCCCCATTATACCCAAGGTCATGTCTTGGAACATTGGCCAATTCTCCCACGTATTCTGCTCTTCATCATCATGTACCTCCCTCTGAAGAGCAGAACATGAATTTGAATAGAAGAATTCATTCTCAAGGAAGGTGACATCCATTGTGGTGTAAAGTCGTCTTGTAGTTGGATTGTAGCATCGATAGCCTTTGGTATGGGCTCCATACCCAAGAAAAACACAGCGAACTGCACATGGATCAAGCTTACTTCGCTGATTTTTGTGAAGATGCACATAAGCTACGCACCCAAAAACTCTAGGAGGAAGCATCATAACGGAAGGTAAAGTCACATGACGAGCAAGTGCTTGTAATGGAGTTTCAAAGTCTAATACCCGAGATGGCATTCTATTCAATAAGTAGACGGCTGCTACAACAGCATCAGTCCAGTATCTTTTGGGTGTGTGGGCGTCAGTTAAAAGTGCACGCGCCGTTTCAAGAATATGTCTATTCTTCCGCTCTGCAACACCATTTTGTTGTGGTGTTTGAGAGCAGCTAGTTTCATGTAAGAGACCGTTTTCTTGAAAATATTCTCTGAATTCAGTATTGACATATTCTCCGCCATTATCAGAACGAAGAACTTGAAGATTAGCTGAAAATTGATTCTTGATCATGTTATGAAAAGAACGAAAAATGCCAAACACTTCATCCTTATTTTTCATTAAATAGAGCCAAGTAATGCGGGTACAATCATCCACAAAAATAACAAACCATCTGAGACCTGACGCAACTGAAACAGGAGCTGGTCCCCAAACATCGGAGTGAATTAGCGTAAATGGTGTCTCACATTTTGTTTGACTTATGGGATATGACACACGATGACTCTTTGCCATGATACAAGTTTCACACCGAAAAGCAGATTCATGTAGATTGGAGAACAAACTTGGAAATAAATGTCGTAGATAGGAGAAAGATGGATGTCCTAGTCGACGGTGCCAAAGCCAAATCTGTTGTTCTTTGGTTCCTGCTTGACGTGTACTGTTTGCTTGGCCAAGTGCAAAGTCATCCATGTAATACAACCCCTCTCTTTTAGTACCACGACCAATAATCTCCCTGGTGAGAATATCCTGAAATAAACAAAAGGAGGGGTAAAACAAAGCACAACAATTCAATTCCTCAGTTACTTGGCCCACGGAAAGCAGTTTATTTGAAAGGGAAGGGACTAGTAATGTATTTGATAATGAAAGAGAAGGGGATAGTTCAACTTTTCCTGCCCCAGTAACCGGGTATAAAAACCCATTGGCATTGGTAATGCATGTCCTTCTTGGTTGTGTTGTTTCAACCAAGTCCTGAAACTCATATGTCATGTGATCCGTTGCCCCTGAGTCAACAATCCACTCATTGTTACCTGGATTATTAAGAGCTTTTGAGTTGTTTGCCTCTGCTGGTGGAGGATCGTGTTGTGGTACAAGGTGGAATTGATCTTGTTGTTGAGTTGTTAATCCAGCGGAAGACTCTCCAGCAGCTGCAAATGCCACTCGACTAGCTTCACGCTTCTTTTTCGTTTTGAGTTCACGCCACCAATCTGGATATCCATGAAGTTTAAAGCATGTGTCTTTTGTGTGTTTTGTACCCCCACAGTGTGTACAGCTCCCTTCCTCTACCTGTGGCTTTGACTTAGTTGAAGTTCCAAACTTCCCATTAGAAATTATACGAAGAGTAGACTGTTGTGAATTCATATGCTCTCTTTTGGATAACATAGCAGCCCCCAACACACCATCCCCTTTGGTCAACATCACCGTTTGCCTTAGATCTTCTCGACGAACATAGGCATAAGCCTGCTCTATAGAAGGAAATGGTTGGATTTGAAGAACATCTCCTCGGACCTTGTCAAGACGATCATCCAGTCCATCCAAAAAAGTATAGACTCTATCTTCTTGTAAAATGGCATTGTATTTTTGAACATCAACATCACACCTCATCGGATTCGGACGACGGAAATCGATTTCTCTCCAAAGACCTTGAAGATTATTGTAATATGTCTCTATAGATCCTCCTCCCTGTTTGAGTTTCATCACTTTTCTTTTGAGATCATAAACTTGTGATGTATCACTACCATCAAAATATGTTGTAGCAACTGCGTCCCACACCGCTTTCGCAGTTGGGTATCTTATATAATTGCCAATCAATTTTGGATCCATAGAATTGATCAGCCATCCCTTAACCACCGCATTTTCTGTTCTCCATTTTCTGAATGTTGAATCTGTCTCTTCTGGTTGTGGAAGTTCTCCATTTATGTATCCCAACTTATCTTTGTCTGAGATGTACATCTCCATGACTTGGGACCAAATTCCATAGTTATTGTCGTCCAATTTGGTGCCAACTATTGCAGCGATCGATTCTTGATTTACCATGGTAGGTGTCTGGTTTAGCATCTGAGATAGTCTGAATGTCAGATCTGAAACTGTTGTACTCTCTATTTGAGAGCTTCCTGTAGATGGAGTGTCGTCCATTTCTTCACTCAATCTCTTGTGTTTCCCCTTCCCTTTTTTTCTTATATTCTATGACAAGTTTCCTATAGGCCCTGAAACTAGCTCTGATACCATGTCAAACTAGTATTTCATTCATACTTTCATTGTGTATACAAGACTGGTTATATAGAATAAATCGTATATCTATCTATGGTAAGTAGTTATTGCTAATCCCTATCTATGGCTATACAATCTGGACATATTAACTGGAACGTAAATCATGGAAGCACTCCAATCTTCCAGCTCATGACAATAATATGTGCCTTGATGTTATTGGTCTTCATGCCACTTAACTAATGACAAGAAAGATGGAGCTTTATTTGTTACCCAGTTTGAATTTGTCTTTGCAGTGCTCAGACATGATTATGATGATGGAAATTGGAAGCATATTGTTTAAGAAATATCTTTAATCATTGCCATGTTTTTATCATTCAGGATTGTTTAAATTACTATCCGAGTCAAATATGTGGAGTTTCAACAAGTTCAACAATATCACCTTTCAGGTGCTACTGTTCTTCCATCATTGCAATGCATTCTGCATCAAAACACTATGCAATGAGTGTGGAATTAATTGCTAACAGGAGGAAATTCTTAAATTGATCAAACTTGTGGGTCAAACTTGTGGTAATGTTACTCATCTTATGATAATTTCTACCATTGCCACACAACCATATATCAAAATTACTAAAATATTTTCCTGTAAGAAAACACAACTGAACTCAATATTTTCCTGCACGGAAAGACAACAAGGCCTTTGTCTTTGTACCTTCGGCAACCAGATTGCTTCGTTAGTTACACAAGTTTTAGAGAAGCTACCAAAGTGCTTCCAAGGTATTAGGAGCACCCTTTACGTTTTGTATTTTTAGTGTATCATATGTGTAAACATGTGCTAAGATAGACGCACCTAAATTTTGAGTTGTCATTCCTTTGGACTCACTTCATGTACAACATGTAATTATGGTACAGTTTGATCGTCGCTTAGTTACATTATGCATTGCAAATTCTGTAATCTATTTTTTCCCTTCTTTATCTATGATCTTACACTCAATAAAAAATATTTTAAAACTAAATAAAATCATAAAAGATCCATTATTTGTTATACTCAATATATATAACATATATCATAAATTTGTCACTTGTCACCTAATCAAATTATATAACGATAATTTGAATTTTTGTAAACGTAACTGAAATCAATAATCTTTAAGTTATCATCTTTTTATAAGAAAATTTTCTGAGCTTTCATACATGATATATAGATTCACAACAACCTTATTAGGTCATTGTATCCATTCATCCAAGTGCCCAAACCTTCCCGCGTTCCCATGTCTTCTGCTTTGCTCTCCTCACTTCGTCTGGCTCTGACTGCATGTACCTGTAGTCTTTTTCATTTCACTCACCACATGGGTAAAGTTCCACCATCGAAGTATCAGCTACCATAAACCAGTAAGAATTTTTCTCACACTTCTGTTTCTTTTTTTGCTTCTGCGACACACTTCTATTTCTAATTCTATACCCTTTTTGATCCAGGAAATTTGTTAACTCTCTTTTGTACTACTAGATTGACCTCTTTGATTTGGGGTTAAAGCACCACTTGGATATATATCGTTTCTTCTTTGATTTGCTTATTGTAGTTGATCTTGAGGTGGGGTTGTTTGGTGGGTATTATAAAGGAAAGTATGAGAATTATATTGCGTTTTTTTTAGTTTCTGTTGATTAGATCCCTTAGCATTTCTGGCTTTGTGTTTATGTCCTTTGGTATTTTCTCCTAACCCAGACAGAATGCCTTTTCTGTAACTTCAATTTTTGTTCTTTAAGTAAAAAAAATGGTTCTACCCTATTTGAACTTGGGAGTGAATTCTACAACTCTATTTCGCTCAATCAGATGCTTCTTTATCGCTTTGCGTCCCTGCTTCATTTCTACGCAGCTTCTTCACCACTTAAACTTTTTCTCTAGTTAAAACAACCCTATTCATTTCTCTCTAATTCTTCACTCTCCTCACTTCCACTTCGTTTATTTTTTCTTAACCCATCACCCGCAAAACCAACTCTCCGATTCGCTACCTCTACCGCCGCCAATAGAAGCGAAACCGACACCTTCTTTGCTGATGACGCCGTTTCATGGTCTTCTGTTGGTTTATCCAATATACACTCACATGCTCTCTCTCAAGCTGACTTCAAGAAGCCTTATCTGGTTCAGGTGTTATTTGGTTATCCTTATGGTTTGTGTTGCTGACTAAGAATTAAATTCATGTTAGAACTTAGGGAAGGTCCTGCATTTCGTGGTATCAATTACTTCATATTTTAATTAACAATTGTTCAGAGGATGCTGAAGTGTTGAACTAGTGTTTGGGTTCATTTGCCTATCTGAGTTGGGATATTCTCTTGGGATTTGAATATAATTTCTAGTCAAATCTAATGCTTAGCATGTGGTTCTGCAACTTCTAATTAGCAATTTTAATACTCATTCTTTTCAGTTGATTTTTCAATATCTACTACCATACACCTAACTGATATAATATTTGTTTATGTTGTGTAAGGATGGCTTTGTGTTAGATGTTTCATGATGTAAAGTCATCCTCTTTTTGTACTTGTATTCGTAGGTTTTGTTGTTGTGTTGTAACCAACCATCAATTGTCCAAATGTAGTTTCTGTTGCGTATTATCTACATCATTGAATGATTGAGATTTTCGACTTTGAACTTACGATATGGAATGTGAAAAGATTAGCACCCTCTTCTGATGAATTCTTAGAGTAATCAACACTTGATAAAATTCCGTATATGAAGCCAAATTTCTCTACTTGAATGGCTTTTATGCATCTTCGTATTCTTCCCTTTTCCTACAGAATGGTATATATGTTTGCTTATGTACATTCTTAAGGTTTATGCATTTTGTAGCTAACCTTTCCTTTTAAGTATTATTTCTGCTCTGTCTAGTCCTTCTATAGATGCCAATGTTTCATTTAATAGTAAAAGCTACAATTTTTTTCCTAACAATAAGAACAACAGGACATAAGGAAGGTCAGTGAATTTGTTGGTACTTCGTACTTAAGGGGTCGTATTCATTTTTCTCGGTATTCATTCATGCTTACACTATGCAATGCTTGATCTTTTTTTGCTTCATAGCTAGATTGGTTGTGTTTAATACCGAGAAACTTTTGAGAGATTCTAAATGCATCACTCGTTCTTATTAGATCAGGATACTGTTGCATTTGTCCTAAATTTGTCTTGTTGTTCAACCAATATGAGATTTTAACTTCTATGGGTGTTCCTTTTGAGCTTTGTCATAGTATTTTATAGCACTTCATAAAGATTTATAGTAACCAATCCTTATTTTTAATTGTAAAATAATAGCAATTTTAACAATTATAGTGATATAATTGTATCTTAATCGCAGAAATAAGTACAAACCACCTTTATTTTTAGAAGGATGATAACGCCTTCACCTCCAAAGGCTTAAGCAAACCAAGGTAACATGATTCTCCTCTATTTTTATAGTTCTTGTCTCTGCTTTCGGTTTTTATTTTTATTTGGGATGTGTTCAGTTTGTTTTGTCCTTGGAGTAAACACCAATTTGTAATTTATTAGGCAAGTAGGCAATTTCGAAAAACATCAGTTTATTGAGAAAAATGTTGACTGAATGATATTCCTCAAATCATTTTCCATGCTCAGGATCTAATGATTTGTAGATCACTGGGGATCAAGGAAAATAACGATCAATGAAATCCTCAATCATTTTATGCTATATATTTAAGATGGGAACAATTGTGCATGTTTATTATGATTAATTAGGTATTCCCATTCAAACATAAATTCATGGATGATGCCATTTGATTGAGCCAAGTTTATATTATACATTGGCTGCAATTTCATAGTCGTTAACGTACTTTTTGACTCTTAATTCGTG
>JAOTIZ010060098.1:0-12333 GCA_027123425.1 Erythroxylum panamense
TGTATCCTAAAAGGAAATTTGTCAAAACCCTGCAGCAACTAGTGGGGGCAAATATTTCCTTAAAGATAGTGAATTTTAACGCCTCAAGCCATTCAACTTAAACCCACTTTTCTAGCAGGAGCAAATATATGTTCTTTCTGAAATTGTTTACTTTGCTTTGCTTTTTTCACTTTAAAGTCAGTTTACTACGTTCTTTACTTTATGTTCCTTTTTCTAACTCGTAGGGATTATTTCAATGTGGTTTTGTTAAAATTGTTGGATATGAACCTTTTCCAATTTAAAGGAACAAAAAGATTACATATCATAATTTCCTTTACTCTCCCTCGTTTGTTGATTGTGCAAACAATAGTATGATATCTTGAATTATACCTGACTATATGAATGCTTTTTTTAATCTTTCTCTAACATTTTCTTAGTATAAAAGCTATATGTTACAGTAATCAATTATTCATATAGGGATTCTCTGTCACAAAGAGTGTCAGAGAGAAAAAAAGTAGACCAATAACATCTCATCTAGTATGTTTTCTTTTCTATACCACCTTGATAATTGTTTTCTTAAATGCAATGTTTATAAATTATTCATGTAGGCATTCTCTGTGGCAAAGAGTGCTGGAAAGAAGAAAGCAGACCAATAACATCTCATCTAGTATGTTTTCTTTCCTATACCACCTTGATAATTGTTTTCTTAAATGCAATGTTTATATTGTAGGCCAATTTTAAGTTGGCTTTATCAGCTTATGCAGCAGTTGATGCATCAGAAGGATCTATAGTTAGTAGGGGTGCTTCAAGGTGACTTTGGCAGATCTCAGCCCCAAGGTATATATTCATTACTATGTTATGATCACTAGTTAACCAATGTTAGCAGTTTGTAGTTTCCTTTTGGCATGTGGAAGCAGCTCTCCTCTATCAAATGTTAATGAGGGTTTAGTTTATAACCAAGAAATAACTTTTAAAATGAGTTGTTATGAATCTAAACTAAAAGGAAGCCTAATTTTCTATTTACATTGGTTATTAGTTCTGATCAATGTTTCTCTGGGTACTAAAAATTGTGACACAATACCAATTACGCATTTTAGGTTAGAACAATTGTCCATTGCCTTAGGATGAAATGTCATTTATGAGTAAGATACCTACAAACAGTCAAATTTGGATCACTACACACCATTTTGACTATGACTAGCTGTGAACTTTCCCATCATTGTTAACAGTTTGCTGTATTGAAATGCTTACTGCTTAATAGTGGTCTCAAAAGAATTCATTATGGGTAAATTCCCCATAACTAGTGTTTGGCAATGCTGACTTTTCATTTTATGTTGTTGTTCCTCAGTTAAAGATCGGATACAACCTTCACTTCTTAGTTGCATCTCTTCTCCACCAAAACTATTGTATGATTATTGTGATTTTCTTTTGATACTTGATTTATTGAGCTTATGAGGCTTAGTTTTGAAATCTATTTCCAATGAATCCTTTTTCAAATCAAATAGAGGATATATCATTTTTTTTCCACTGACTTTCTTCCCACTAAGAGGGGATGATATATGTGCCTTGACGTTATAGGTTTTCATGCCACTTAACTGATGACGAGAAGGATGGAGCTTTATTTGTTACCCAGTTTGAATTTGTCTATGTGGTGCTAAAACATGATTATGATGATGGAAATTGGAACATATTGTTTAAGAAATGTCCTTAATCATTGCCATGTTTTTTATCATTCAGGGTCGTTCAAATTACTATCCGGGTCCAATATGTGGAGTTTCAAAAGTTCAACAATATCAAACCTTTCAGGTGGTGCTGTTTTTCCATCATTGCAATGCATTCTGCATCAGAACACTATGTAAAGAGTGTGGAATTAATTGCTAACAGGAGGAAATTCTTAAACTGATCAAACTTGTGGGTCAAACCTATGGTAATGTTACTCATCTTGTAATAATTTCTACCATTGCCACACAACCTTATATCAAAATTACTAAAATATTTTCCTGCAAGAAAACACAGCTGAACTCAATATTTTCCTGCAAGAAACACAGATGAACTCAATATTTTCTTGCAAGGAAAGACAACAAGGCTTTTGTCTTTGTACCTTCGGCAACCAGATTGCTTCGTTAGTTACACGAGTTCCAGAGAAGTTGCTAAAGTGCTTCCAAGGTATTAGGAGCACCCTTTATGTTTTGTATTTTTAGTGTATCATATGTGTAAACATGTGTTAAGATAGACGCACCCAAATTTTAAGTTGTCATTCCTCTTCTCTCACTTCATGTACAACATGTAATTATGGTACATTTTGATCTTTGCTTAGTTGCATTGTGCATTGCAAATTCTGTAATCTATTGTTTCCCTTCTTTCTCTATGTTCATGCACTCAATAAAAATATTTTAAAATTAAATAAAATCATAGAAGATCTATTATTTGTTATACCCGATGTATATAACATATATCATAAAATTTGTTTGTAAACGTAATTGAAATCAATAATCATTAAGTTATCATCTTTTTATAAGAAACTTTTTTATTTTTCATACGTGATATATAGATTCTCAACAGCCTTATTAGGTCATTGCACCCATTCATCCAAGTGCTCAAACCTTCCCTAGGGCACATGAACAATATCATATTCACCCAAGATTGTCAAGTTTAAGAACAACAACAAGATATCTGCTTTCCCATTTTCAGGGTATGGTTGTTTAATGGGTATGAGTGAAGAGAAATGGGTATAGAATGAAAAGTAGTATTTGGTAAGTAACTATGAATACAGAGCTTTTATTTTGATTCCTTGTTTTCGGCCATTGCTCCACTCTTCTTGTAATCCAGAGGAATGAGAGTCATTTCTTCACATATTTTTGGCCTGCGTTCCCGCATCTTTTGCTTCGCTCTCCTCACTTCGTCTGGCTCTGACTACACACACCTGTAGTCTTTTTCATTTCACTCACCACATGCGTAAACTTCCACCATCGAAGTATCAGCTACCATAAACTAGTAAGAATTTTTCTCACACTTCTGTTTCTGTTTTTGCTTCTGCGACACACTTCTATTTCTATTTCTATTCCGTTTTTTATCCAGGAAAATTGTTAACTTTCTTTTCTAGTATTAGATCGAGCTCTCCAATTTGGGGTTAAAACACCACTTGGATAGGTATCGTTCCTTCTCTGATTTGCTTATTGTAGTTGATCTTGAGGTGCGGTTGTTTGGTGGGTATTGTAAAGAATAGTATGAGAATTATATTAGGTTTTTTCTAGGTTCTGCTGATTAGGTCCCTTAGCATTTTTGGCTTCGTGTCTATGTTCTTTGGAATTCTCTCCCAACCTAGACAGAATGTCTTTTCTATAACTTCAATTTTTGTTCTTTAAGTAAGAAAATAGTTCTACGTTGTTTGAACTTGGGAGTGAATTCTCTAACTCGATTTTGCTCAATCAGATGCTTCTTTATCGCTCTGCATCCCTGCTTCATTTCTAGGCAACTTCTTCACCACCTAAACTTTTGCTCCAGTTAAAATGACCCTATTCATTTCTCTCTAATTCTTTACTCTCCTTGCTTCCACTTCGTTTATTTTGTCTTATCCCATCACCTGCAAGACCAACTCTCCGATTCGCTACCTCCACCGCCGCCAATAGAAGCGAGACCAACACCTTCTATGCTGATGACACCATTTCATAGTTTTCTGTTGGTTTATCCTATAGACTCTCTCAAACTAGCTTTAAGAAGCCTTCTCTGGTTCAGGTGTTATTTGGTGATCCTCATGGTTTGTCCTGCTGACTAAGAATTGAATGTATGTTAGCACTTGTTGAAGGTCCTGCATCTTTTTATGGTATCAGTTTCATATTTTAATTAACAATTGTTCAGTGGATGTTGAAGTGTTGAATTGGTGTTTAGGTTCACTTACCTATCTGAGTTGGGATATTCTCTTGGGATTTGAATATAATTTCTATAAGATAATGCTTAGCATGTAGTTTTGCAATTTCTAATTAGCAATTTTAATACTCATTCTTTTCAATTGATTTTCGAATATCTACTACCATACACCTAACTGATGTAATATTTGTTTACGTTGTGTAAGGATGGCTTTATGTTAGATGTTTTATGTTGTAAAGTCATCCTCTTTTTATACTTGTATTCACAGGTTTTGTTGTTGTGCTGTAACTAACCATCAGTTGTCCAAATGTAGTTTCTATTGCATATTGTCTACATAATTGAATGGTTGAGATTTTCGACTTTGAACTTAGGATATGGAACGTGGAAGGATTAGCACCCTCTTTTGATGAGTTCTTAGAGTAATCAACACTTGATAAAATTCCTTATATGAAGCTAGATTTCTCTACTTGAATCACTTTTATGAATCTTCTGATTCTTCCCTTTTCCTATGGAATGTATATATGTTTGCTTATGTACATTCTTAAGGTTTATGCATTTTATAGGTAACCTTTCCTTTTAAGTATTATTTCTGCTTTGTCTAGTCCTTCTATAGATGCAGCAAAAGCTACAATTTTTTCTAACAATAAGAACATCAGGACATAAGGAAGGCCGATGAATTTGTTGGTACTTCGTACTTAAGGAGTCGTATTCATTTTTCTCGGTATTCATTCATGCTTACATTATGCAATGCTTGATCTTTTTTTGCTTCATAGCTAGATTGGTTGTGACTGAAGAACCAAAATTGTTAATTATTTCAAAAACTTTCCGCAAACTTTTTTGACACCAACAAAATAAAAACAAGCAAAACCGAAATAATAAAAACACCAAAAATTTGGTAACGTAGTTTGGCACACCTTGCCTACGTCTGCAGGGCCTCACCTAGCTTAATAACTTTTATCGAAGTACAATAGATTTACCCAAGGCTTTGCTGAGCCGACACCACTCAACCATTGATACTATCTCTTAACCTCACTTTCCATGAAAGAATTTCACACCAATAGTACGACCGCCTCGTACTAACCTCAATAGAATATTTTTCACACACTGTTTACTAATAAAGACAATTAATCGGAGAAATGAAGTGATTAAAATAACTAGAAACAAAAACGATAATACTTGAGATAGAAAAGAAGACAACTTCCCAATCGGTTCAGCTCTACTGAAATAAATCTGAAGTCATTGCAACAATAATGAGTCGATTCAGATAAACTCCAACACGAAGCCACAAGTCACCCAATCAATAGAAAACGTAACAACAAGATGGATTAATTATCACATAAAATCAGGTTGGAGATCAACACTTTAATGCACATCCACTGCATTGTTTATCTCCAAAAAACCCAAGCAAGCTACCTCACCATATCTTTAACTGACAAATCACCTTCATCGTGGCAAAATACCTAACGTAGTTCACCTTGGATCACACACAAGACACGTTATTTAGCTGTATAAATTATCATGCGCCGCAAGCTACTTTACAGTAGCTGCAATCACTCTGTTGAAAAAACCACTGAACCTTCACCAAACTATCTCACACATACACCCATGTCATCAGTTGCCGCACACTCACATACACCCATGTCATCAGTTCTCGCACACTCTACACTAGGTATCTTCATATTACATATTTTACTAGACTTCTATCATAAATCAAATATGTGGGCAACACGTGTATGACATAAACTCAACCAAGTCAAAAAGATGTCCATTTTGACCACACAATTCCAATAACCAAAATGCAACAACCCATTGACGTATTGGCATACACCTCCCTTATACCACACACTCCCACATTAACTCAATACCACATATGCACCGTAGATTGAAGATATGCATAAATCCCTTATATGATAAAAGTCCTTATTAAACCATGCCACCACCGAGAGTTCGACTTCAACACCACCATTTCATTTGCTTCATTAATATTTACCGCAATAGCATCCCAAATACAAATCTATCCAATTTTACTCATATGACCAGCCATATGATAATTCATTCTAGTAATATCCTATATGTCCAATTAAAATGCCAAAACTAAATAAAAGATATAGTTAATATATCCTAATAGTGTTTAATACCGATAAAGTTTTTGAGAGATTCTAAATGCATCCCTTGTTCTTATTAGATGAGGATATTGTTGCATTTGTCCAAAATTTGTCTTGTTGTTCAACCAATCTGAGATTTTGACATCTATGGGTGTTCCTTTTGAGCTTTGTCATAGAATTTTATAGCACTTCATAAAGATTTATAATATCCAATCCTTATTTTAAATTGTAAAATAATAGCAATTTTGACTATTATAATGATACAATTGTATCTTAGTCACAGAAATAAGTACACACCTTCTTTATTTTTAAAAGGAAGATATCGCCTTCACCTCCAAAAGGCTTAAGCAAACTATGGTAACATGATTCTCCTCTGTTTTTAGATTTCTTGTCTCTGCTTTCGATTTTTATTTTTGTTTGGGATGTGTTCAATTTGTCTTGTCCTTGGAGTAAACACCAATTTGTAATTTGTTAGGTAAGTAGGCAATTTGGAACAGCATCAGTTTATTAAAAAAAGTGTTGATTGAATGTTATTCCTCAAATCATTGTTTCAATGCTCAGGATCTAATGATTTGTAGATTACTGGGGATCAAGGAAAATAATGATTAATGAAATCCTCAATCATTTTATGCTCCATATTTAAGATGGGAACAATTGTGCATGTTTATTATGATTAAGTAGGTATTCTCATTCAAACATAAATATATGGATTATGCCATTTAACCTTGAATTTCATCTCATCCTTTCCTAATCTATCATATCCTAGTTTAGGTTGCAGTGTGGTTTGATGGAATATAAATGAGATGGTGATCCGAATAAACATTTGACAATAAACACAGCTACTAATTTCGTTGGCAATAAGACAGTCGATGTTACAAATCATATATATTTGTTTACATTAAACAATGTCTGTGGTTATAATGTAGGTGAACGACTCCAAAAATCTAATAAGATCATCAAGAAATACCTAGATCGAGTTCCTATAATTTCTTCATTTATGCACTTGCGTTTCTTAGATTCTAGAGCTCCTATTTTATGCACTTGCGTTTTTTAGATTCCGGAGCTCCTATTTTATGCACAATATAAATGTCTATGCATAAAGGAACATAATTTGTTTATACCATATGATTGAACATGGAAGAAAAAGGATAGGACAACTCAATGCTGATATTGTTTTGTTTTTGGGCTGATGTTGTGTTTTGTCTTTGGGCTTATATTGTTTTACTACTATTGGTCTTGTTTTATTGTAATTTATCATAAAAATTTCCCATTTCATAGATGCAACCCATCCTTTCTTGGTTGTTTCCTTATTGAATATAATTCTATTACACTATCAAATATGGTGTTACTACATCAACAAATATGGTGTTATACCTTCGAGTGTTTTGGTGGGTAGCATATATAGCTAATTTACTAAACTATTCACTCGTTTAATCAAAAACTTCCTATTGCAGTCTTCACTTTTTTGAATTTAATAAGCACTTTATCCCCTGGTCCCCAACAATGCAATCCAACTATATCTGCTATAGTCATACATAAGTAACACGAAAAATCTACTCTCATTTAGTGAGACCTCACTCATAGGCTAACATACATCAGAGTGAAGTAGTTCCAACCTTTACTTTGCTCTCCAAGAAGTTTATCAAAGAAAATCTTGCTTGCTTACTGAGCTGATGTGATTGACAAATTTCTTTAGTTTTAATCACTTAGGAAAGATCTTGCACAACATCATTGTCATTCATAATTTTAAATACATCAAAATAAACATGTCCTATTATGTTATGTCATATTACTAATTTATTATTACACATAGGCAACTTAGCAACATATATAAAAGTATTATGTTCAAAAGACTTTTCTTAACATTCTAATCAACAACAAAAAAGTTTGTTCTTCGTGTAAATTCTCATCAATTTGAGCTCCTTTAATATCAATTATCACTCATTCATCATTAGCAAAGTTCATTCATATCCTTTATTAATCAATTGACTAAAAATTGATTTATTTTTATCAAGGTTGGGAACTAGAAGTAAATCATCTATTTGGTTTAAATTATGCATAGGAATTGATCTTCTTTCTCTATTACCTTCACTTCTTATTTTATCTCTTTTCCACTGCTATTACCTAGCTTTTCAACATGCCCTATGTATATGTTGGACAATTTTTTCTGAATTTTTTAATAGAGATCAACATGGCTCGCCCCCTTTAACGAACAACGACATAAACTAAAGCAACTTTGATACTTCAACAAATAACAAATAATATGCTGGTTTTCTTATTTTCTATCCATTATGTTATCTATTGTTTGTACCTTCAATATAAGGTCCATGAAATTAAAACAAAGGAAGAAAAAAGGATTCATAGAATGAGATGGATGTTTAGATTGACCATGGATTATGATAATGCCTGCATTAGTGAACTTCATATAGATAGAGCAACCTTTAGGATATTGTGTGATATGGTAAGAGATGTTGGGGGTTTAAAAGACACTAGGAACACATCCGTATTAGAGGTTATAGCAATGTTTTTATATGCCTTAGCTCACCATAAAAAGAGTAGGACAAAAGGCCTACTTTTTCTCCGTAGTAAAGAAACCGTGAGTCAACAATTCCATCAAGTTCTTCATGCACTTATAAGATTGCATCATATTTTGCTCAAGAAGCCGAAGCCTATTACTCAAGATTGTCAAGACGAGAGATGGAAAAGTTTTCAGGTAATTAAACATTATAATTAACCTATAACATTAATATCATAAATTTTATGTGGTAAATCACCTTTTAGTTTTAATTTGTAGGGTTGCCTGGGAGCCTTACATGGGACACTTTAAAGTTACACCTCCTAATGAAGATAAGCCCCGATATCGCATAAGAAAAGGATGTATTTCAACAAATGTTTTAGGCATTTGTTGCCTAAACATACAATTGATATATGTATTGCGTGGTTGGGATGGCTCTGCACACCATGGTCGTGTGTTTCGAGATGCGATCTCAAGGCCTCATGGTCTATGAGTTCCTCGAGTAAATTTTTATTACAATATCCAATTTTGTTTCTCTTTGAGTTATGCTGCTTAATCATAACTTATTGTTTAATTATGAAGGATGTCATTACTTGGTTGACTCTAGATATTGTAATGCAAATGGATTTCTCGCTCTATATCGAGGGCAACGCAATCATCTCAAAGAATTCGATGGCCATCAGCCAAAAACAGCAGAGGAATACTTTAATATGAAACATTCCAAAGCAAGGAATTTTATTGAGAGATGCTTTGGATTGTTGAAAGGAAGATGGAAGATCCTTGTATCCCCTTCATTTTTCTCAATTGAAACCCAAGTTCGCATTATAATGGCTTGTTCCCTTCTGCACAACTTGATTTGCAAGTTCATGAGCTTTGATACATAAGAGTCAATCACTAAAGATGAAGAGAAGAGTGAGGAAGATGAGAGTGAAGAAGATGATGAAATGGAATACATTACACAAATTAGTCCAACTGATAAGTGGTTGACATTCAGGAATAATATGGCAACCAACATGTATATTATATGGACAACTAGATCCAATGACAATGATGTATATTAGTAATTTAAGATACGTTTGTTTCATATGCTTGTTAGATTGTTGAAATGTTTTGATTTCGATTAATGTACTAGAATGTTGAACATCTCTACTTGTTTACTATTAGTAATATATAACTTTCAGTTATTGGATTACTTTTGAAATGCACCCAAGTGAACATCTCTGCTTGTTTGACTATATGTTCATGAGTTATTAGATTATATGTGCCTATTTTAAAGTTTTCAAAAAAGTTATTTTTGTTATATGTTATTTCTTTGATAACTCTTACATTGTCGTTCTTTTATTAGAAATGGCTATGGCTGCCCGTGGGAGGGGAAAGAATAAGCAGTATTGGAAGGATGATGAGGTTGAAGCTTTGGTAGAAGTATTGCAAGTACTAGCTTGCGATCATTTATGGAAAGTAGATGGGGGATTTAAGAACAATTACATGGTTGAAGTGCACAAGATGGTGCTGAACAAGATTCCCAATTTTGATAAGGTTATCGATCCTCACATTGACTCTAAGATTAAATGGTTAAGAAATAATTACAATCCAATTTCTGAAATGTGTATGCAAAGTGGTTGTCAGTTGGATGATGTTAAGCGTAAGATCAATTGTGAGAAATAATGGTGCTCGGTAAGGATATCTAACTCAAAAGTTGATTGAACTCTTATTTTAGTAGTTTCTTTTCTCATAATTATAACATTTTCTTGTTATTACGTTTTTAATCTTCTTCTTCTTGTAATTTTTTTTTACAAAATCACAAGAATGCAATTGGAATGTGGAACTTTAAATTCTCATATTTGCAGAAATTGGACATGGTGTAGGGCAAAGATAAAGCGATAGGACTCAAAGCTGGGATATAACTAAAGCAAGTGTTAAGGCTAATAGCCTAAAGAATATGATAGTGTGTTCTTCATCGGACAGTGAAGATGAACTTGTTGTGGTATCTGATACACAAGGATCCTCGGCTATTCTTTCAAGCAGCCATGAAATAAAAAGGTGAAAAAAATTTGTCACCAATAAAGGAAAGTTCTTACAAGGAAAAAAAAGACCAGCAACACTTCAAAATACTATTGAGTCAAGGTTAGAAAATTTCACTGTTAAGTTTGAGTCTATTCGCGAACAAATGGCCTCACAATATGCAGCTGTTAGAAATGCTTTGATCGCGAAGTCTAAATCTGATTTCCTAACTAATGAGAAGATGCAAGAGCTCATCAATGAGCTTCTTAATATTGGCATATCTCAAATTGATGTTGGTAAGGTTGCTGTGTTATTCTATAATGATCTTGTTAAAGTTCATGTAACACCCCAAGCTAGGGGTTAGAAAAATTGAGAAATTTCAGTGCACTGTATTTCAACACATACAAATAAATTATGCATGCATTCATTTACATATTCCGGGTAAAAATGGATTTATAAAATGCAATTAAATTATAGAAAATTTGTTTGGAGACAATTGGTATTATTTTGAAATTTTTGAGAATTTAGGAATTTTTCTGAAAATTTTGGGATATTAAGAAAAATAAACAAATGGTATTATGACATTTGGCATCATTTATTGTATGACAAATAGCCTGACATGTTGGAGACATGTGGCAGCTTGCATGAAAGGCAGATGGGAGTCATGCATGGAGCAATGTGTCAATATGATAATAACACACGCAAGTACGTGTGTTAGAAGGCAAAATTACTGAAGCTTTTGTTGTTCTTCAGATTATGTTAGTCTTCTTTGAAAATCACTGGACATTCATCACCGAAACAGTAGTTTGGATTCTTATAGCAGTAATGTCCTTTGCAACCTTTATCAACAGCCCCCTCTCTAGACTCTAAGAAGTGATGCACAGTATACTCTAACAAGTGATGCACAATGCTTATAAATGACTATAACGTTATAAGCCAAAGATATAACATTTTTTTAAAGTAAAGGTAATTACGTGGTCCTCGTACTTATAAATAGTCTTAAAATATTTAAGTATACTTTTACTTTCTAATTTCTTTCTTTTCGTCAATATATGTATTTAAAGTACTCCATCTCAAAAATTAGCAGTAAAAATTTTTACGATTTTGCCTTCTGAGTTCTGAGTATAATTTAAAGATAAAGTTTCTAATTTTTTAATATATTTTTACTATTTGTTTTTTATTTTTAATATTAGATATTAAATTTTGCTATTTAATTTTTTTGTATCACAGATATAATACTATTTA
Organism: Erythroxylum panamense; assembly: GCA_027123425.1. Lineage (NCBI taxonomy): Eukaryota > Viridiplantae > Streptophyta > Magnoliopsida > Malpighiales > Erythroxylaceae > Erythroxylum > Erythroxylum panamense. The sequence continues at coordinate 11,713 of JAOTIZ010060098.1, forward strand.
TATATCTTTGTGATATATTGTGAAACTGTTGGAGTTTGGTTATGCCTTCATATTTCTTCCAGTTCCATACAGGTGCTTTTGTTCTTTTTTTAATACAACTGTGTTATAATTAATTTATATTATATTACCTAAAAAGCATTTGTTTGTAAGTAGAAAAAGGAAAAAAAGAAACCAAGTAGCACAATTGATGGAATCCCAAAAAGGAGCAATAAATAAATTTATTAAAAGAGAAGGCTCCTCTAGTGAGAGTATTGAGGAATTAGGTGAAAGTGGTTTTGAACAACATAAAGAAAACTTAAGTGATGAGATTCATATTCACGAGGATATTAGAAATCTGCGTGAGGATGATTATGTACCAAATGCATCCACTTTAGAAAATTTACAGTATATTGAGCAAGTAAGCCCTATATTAGACATTTATGATCCTAGAAATTAGGAAAATCTTGATAATAAATCAAGGGACATTTTAGTTGAAAAAGGGTCTGTAAGAGAGTTGAATCTTATATTTCCTTTAGGCAGTACCTCTCGTCATTTTTCATATTATTATAGAAATTTGAGTAATGGAGATATTAGAGATAGAAAATGGTTGGTTTATTCTAAACATGTAGATAAAGTATATTA
>JAOTIZ010060199.1:0-12325 GCA_027123425.1 Erythroxylum panamense
CCATAAGTAATAAATCCTAAAATCATAACTCCAAGTTTCTCATGTCAATTATCAATCAAATTGGAACCGGAATCCAATTAATCAGTCACTAAGCCAATTTTTCGGTCCAGACCCATAATTCTAAAAATTCCAGAAAATTTCCTATAAATTCCCAAAAATATATGACACAAGTTCCTACACTCCAATTTCAATTTTCAACTCCCAAAAATCAATTGTTTTACCCCAATTCTATAATTCAACTCTAATCCACACAATTATTACCTAATTTTCCAATTTACGCTATCAAACCGGGAATATGTCATACATGTACGTACATTCATATACTAGTGCAACACTAATCATTTATCAGTAATTATAGAGGCTATATGCATGTGCAAATTTTAAATTATGCAAGCACCCAATCCTAACCCATCCGAATTACCAATATGCCCATCATATTGGTAACGGGATGTTACAAGAAGAACATAAGATTTGAGAAGAGACCAGAGATCTAAGAAAAATAAAATAGAAAAACAAGTCTCCAATGAATAGATATACCCAAATAAAGAAATTGTATAACAAACTTAGTGGGGAACCATACTAGATATAAGAGGTAGCATGAGGACGAGCGACGATGCCTTCACTGCCACCGAATATCAAATCCAGTGGAGAACTAAGTGTTATGATTATATAAATAATCCTTTGATTTGAGATCGCTAAAGTGTCCCATATAGAAATTATTATGTTTTAATATTTACTTATTACCTATCCTTGGCAATGGTAGCTCAATCATTAGTTATTAGATATAATATGAACTATATGAATGTAGTTAAATCATAATTATAAGATTGAATTTTTTTACTCTTGATTAGTGTTTATTCGAAAAATATTTGACAAAGGTGGAATGAAACTTTGAGAATATATTTCAAAAGTTATCAATTTAATTAATCACTAACAATAAAGAACTAATATGATTGAATTCAAATAGTGTAAACATTTATTCCATGTTATATGTCTAAATAGAGTATTGTAGGGGTGAGCATTCGGGTAATTCGGGCCGAATTTTCACTGTTCGGGTCCGGCCCGAATTACTCGATTTTTTTTATGTTACCCGACCCGAACCCGAAATTTTAATAACCCGAATTTTTTCGGCCCGAATAAAGATTGAAGTTACCCGGCCCAAACTTGAAATTTTAAATACCCGAACTTTTCGGCCCGAATCCAAAATCGAACTTACCCGGCCCCAACCCGAAATTCTAATAACCCGAACTAATCCGGCCCGAACCCAACATTTTAATAACCCGAAATTCTGGTCAAATGCATTGACAGATTGGGAACAAATCAACAATATCAACAATTACAATTCAACATACACTGCCTTCTGGTCAAATGCATTGACAGATTGGAAACAATATCAACAATTCAACATACACTACCTTAATGGATCAAAGAAAAAGAGGACTATATAACTATATAAGCATGCAAACAAAGAAACTGAAAATTAAATGCATAAAAACAGTTACGGTGAGTGACCACGGACGGAGGAGTAGGGAGCAGGGACGCACCACGGACGGAGGAGCAGGGAGCAGGGACGCACGCACCAGGACGGAGGAGGAGACTGACCCACAGGAGACGAGACGCACCAGTCACCACGGACAGAGGAGCAGGGAGCAGGGAGTCAGGGACGCACGCGGAAGCACGCACCAGGACGGAGGAGGAGGCTAACCCACGGGAGACGAGACGCAGCACGGACGGAGGAGGAGAAGGCAGAAGACGAACCGACGAGACGCACCACGAACGGAGGAGGAGAAGCCAGAAGACGAACCGAGAAGACGAACGACAACCGAGATGGCGAGAAGACCAACGCAGAAGGCAGAGGCGACAGGCGAGAAGAGAAGGCAGAAGGCGGTTCCGGTCTGGAGAGAAGAGAAGGCGCTGAGATTCGAGAAGAAGAATCGGGATTCAAGCCCTAATTTTAATCCTCTTTCAAACTAATTCGGGTAATTCGGGTAACCCGAATTTTTTCGGAGTTACCCGAACCTTACCCGAAATATTTCGGGTAATTTTTGGTCCAGCCCGATTTACCGAATATTTTCCATTTTCCTACCCGAATTAATTCGGTTCGGGCAGGCCCGAATTATGCTCACCCCTAAAAGTATATATGTATAAAGCAAGGTTAATGACTAAAGGTTACAAACAAAAACAAAGAGTTGACTGTGATTAAACCTTTTTACCAGCAGCTATGTTTAAATTTATAAGGATCTTATTGGTTAAAGCCATATATCATAACTATGAAATATGGCAGATAGATATCAAAACAACATTTCTCAATAGGAATTTGTAAGGTTCATTTAGGGTAATATTTATAAGGGATGTGTGTACTGAACTTTGTTGTAAGGTTCATTTAGGTTTTACACGGCATATTTTATATGTGATCTTTTGATCAATTTTGGACAAAGAGGGTTAATGTTTTGTATTTAATACTTATATTGTACAGTTGTTGTTTAATGCAAAACATAATGGTACAATCTTCTTGTTATATGGTTGTATAGAATGTGTATTACCCCGAATTAGATAAATGCTTCTTCGTATCTTGCTAAACAAGTTATGAAATGAAGGACCTTAATAAATGAGAAGTCATTCATGGTGTGGTATAAAGTTTAAGCCACATTTCTAGAGCTAGGGTTGAGAGATTAATCAAGAAAAGCATTTCTCAATTCTAGATTATGATGACTTGGGAACATGTGCTGATTGTTGCAGGGGTAAGTTGACTAATAAGGATATTGAGATCAACTCATGCTTCTGGCTTGTTGAGTCTGATACATAAAGAAATCGGTAGACCTTATACAGTTGCATTGTACAATTCTAAATGTATTCTGACATTTGTTGATGATTATTCCCATCACAGTTATGTGTTCTTGCTTAAAGACTTAAGGTTAAGAACCAATTGGAAAAATTCATAAAAATAGTCAGATTTGACCGTGGCGGAGAATATTATAGAAAACATGGTGTTTAAGGATTTTAAAAGGTTCGGTTGCCAGATATTTGGAATCAGTTAGAATAACGACTTAATTCACTATGCCAAGTAATTTTGAACAAAATGGTGTGTTGTTGAAAGGCATAACTGCACTCTAAAGGATTTGAAGAAGTCAATGCAGAGCAGGACTAATCTACCTAATTATTTAAAATCTTAAAAACTTAGCCTTGTACACATTCATGTATGAAGCTGTCCTACTGAGTTGTATAATCCTTATAAAAAAATTGCATGCTCGTTCCCCTCATTGCTAATAGTAAGATATCTCGACCACTTCAAGACTACAACTTTTACTGTAGAGTAAAAGGGACCAGAATAGTGGAGTCATAAACAACTAAGTTTTAGGAATACAATGTCTATGTTGATGGTTGGCCCTTTGACCCTTTAGATGATAGCAAGGCGGATACTATAGTCATCATGTAACTGCTACTCCTATAATTAGTTTTGGTGGATCTAGGTCTTTGTACCTTACCTGTACAGAAATAAGAACCTATACTTGTAGACACAGAGGTTCCTAGGGGTACAAGATCTAATACAGTTAAGTGAATCCACTATAGTGAGTCAATCTGCTATCCCATCTAATTACATAATTTATCAGGTGTACAAGACTAAGCTATTAGACAAGTTATGGATCCAGTTACTTTTACAGAAGTTATTTTTGGACCCCATGCAGATGTGTGCTAGGATGCAATGAATGTTGAGATGAAAGCTAGGAAGTATAGTAAGGTTTAGGAGCTAGTTGATTTGCAGCAAAACTGCAAACTCATCAATTGTAAATGAAGTTTTTAGACCTAAAGGATTTCAGGATAAAGTTCAGCGGTTTATAGGCTTGCTCAGTTACCTGATGGTTCACTCATAGAGAAAGGTTGACTTTATATTACCTTTTCTCTTATATCCTCGTAAGATACATTTTTATTGATTAAGGCAATTGTAGCTCATGATAGAGTTACATTAGATGGCTGTCAAAATTGCTTTCCTGAGTAAAGACCTTTATGAAGTGATTAATATGGTACAACCTAAAAGATTTTAGGATCCAGGTGGAACTGAAATGGCTGCGAGTTATGCAGATTAATATATGGTTTGCATCAAACCTTCCAAAAGTGATACCTTACATTTGATGAGGTTGTGATCTCTTTTGGCTTCATGGAAAATAAAATTAAAAATATGCTTGTATTACGGAGTCAAAGGGAGCAAATTTATCTTCCTATTATTGCATATGGATGATATATTACTCACGTCAAATTACTTGACCATGTTGTATGAGGTTAAACAACTTTTGGTCAAAAATGTTGACATAAAGGACCTTGGTGTAACATCTTCTGTCCTAGGTATTTAGATTTACCAGGATAGATCTCAATACTCATCAGACCTCTCATAGAATGCATACATTGAGTATATGTTACAAAAGTTTAATATAGTTAACAGTAAACCTGTCGTAGCACCTATCTCTCATAATGAGGAATAATCTTTGGTACAGTATCTAAATATCAAAGTAAAGAGAAAGGTTATAAGGAATGATTCGTATTCTAGTACGATTCATAGCCTAATGTATGCTCGGCTATGTACTAGATATGATATTGCATTCATTGTTTGACTGTTTGGTTAATATCTAGTTAATCCAGTTGTAGACCATTAGAATGCGGTTTAGGGAGCGTTCTAAAGGAAAATAAGGATTATATGTTGACATATAGTACAGTCAATAGATTAAATCTCGTAGGAAATTTAGATTCAGATTTTAGCTACGTGTCCGAGTGATCGAAAATTCACTTAAGGTTACAATTTTAAGTTTGCAGATGATATAATGTCGTGAAAGTGTGTTAAGAAGGTATAAGTAACTTCCTCGACTATGCATGTAGAATGCATGCTATGGACTGCTTCACAGACCGTTTAGCTCATAAACTTGATTTCTGAGTTGTCTGTGGTTGATTCAGTGGCTATACCCATTTGGTTGTAATGTGATAATCTTCTTATAGTGTTATTTACTAATAACAAAGAATATCGCAGGGTCTCAACATTTAAAGATCAATTACTTGGTCATAAAAGTGTTGATACAAAATGTGACATTAAAGTTTGGAGCATTTAAAGACTGAGGAACTGTAAGCCGATCCTTAGAGTAAAGGACTTAACCCACTTATGTTTATGATACAAGTATACAGTATGCGTGTTTTGACGTCCTTAGACATTATTAGTTAAGGGATCGTTATGTTTGCTCTATATACATTTGTACAGTTTGATGTATTATGACAGTATGGTGGTTCAACAATACAAATGATCATCGTTTATCCTCAGTAATACGTGTTATAATACATAGTCATAATGCGAATAATAGTCTTAAGTTGTATCGATCTTAAGCATTTAAAATTTATTGGGCACATATATAATTGACCTTGTGTCTATTTCATTTAGACGTATACAATTTTATTATAGATATCTATGAAGTTTGACATGACATAGGAGGATATAAGTTTTTAATCCTATAAAGGTTCTCTAATGCAATTTAGCATTCAGATAGAGAACATAAAGGTTTTCTCTAATGTTGCTTAGCATTCGGTGAGATTAAACAAGTTTTCTCTAATGCTGTTTACCATTTGGCGAGAGAAAACAAGATTTCTCTAATGTAGTTTAGCATAAAGTTAGAGAAATCGAGACCTACAAACGAAGATGATATAATTTAGATCATAAATGTATCATCCTAGTTTGCCACACTCCATTTTCCCATTTTTGTTAGTGAGGTATTAAGTATACGTGATTGTATTAGATCTGTGTCACACATGACATATGTATCTAATACTGTTCGATATCAAAAGCCTTGCAGAATAGAATGATAGACTGCTATTATCTTTGGATTAAATGTTTTGTTTTTAAAACTTAGTTGACTAATACAACAGCGTGGCTTAACCGAGTTTTTAAACTGTTTTAAAACTAAAGTCAAACTGCAATTAATGCTTGTCCAAATGAGAGATTGTTGGACAATTTTGTCCTTTCCTACAAAGTTGGACAACTATTAATTGCATTTTTTTAGTTTTTAAATAAATTATCAGTTAAGTTACGTAATTTGACTCAAATAAAGATAATAAAGTGCTCCAATAAATGATTTAGATTAATGGATCGAAGTCTGGATGAAAAATGGTTCCTAATTAGTGTGGACTGGACTCATATCGACCTTGTAATGAGGAAGCTTGATATGAAAGCCATATAAAGGTTAAGGTCTCTTGCAGTTGCTTATATTAATCGTAAGAATAAAGAATATCTAACCCGTTAAGAGAGCTTACGTATTGAGAAAACTGTAGAAAAACCTAGCCCGTGTCTTGATAAACATTTTTCGTAAAGGTCTCGGGAGGTTCATGATCGTTTGGAGCTTGGAATTAGCATCAGAATCATATATAAAATCGAAATCAAGTATTCCACATTATCTTTATTTTTAATCCTTTCATATAGATCTGAGGTACATAATAAGGTCTATACTACATATTACATATACATCTTATCATTGCATTTTCTTAACTGTTAGCTTACAGCTGGTATTCAAGTGTAACTTTACAGGTGAATGTGATTTGCTAAAGCTTTTATTGATTATAACCAATAGTACAATGGTTCATTACTGATTTTATCGTTGTAGGAGTGTTCAGTTCAGTCTGTATAATAAAATCTTAGTAAAAATAGAAAATATTTAAATACTCATTGTATTAAGAAATCTGTTAAAATTTTTTAAATTTTCACAATAAATACTATTTGATAATACGTCCTATTCTCCAGGAATCCTAACCCCTTGATTACTAGTCTTTATGTATCATCAAAAAATATATTTTCTGTTATGTATTTCGTTTGATCTTATCTTATATTTTATCAATATGTATATTAAGGTGTTCATACCTGTACTTAATGTTTTAAAAATCGGACCAGACATCAAACTAATGAAAGGTAAAGTTTAAAGGTTTAATCAGTATTAAACCGATATATATTAAATAAGAAGTAAAAATAAAATATTTTATTGAAATAAAAAATATACCAATATCTATTATTTTATAATGAACTAATGATAAATCAAATATAATAATTCAAACTAAATATGAGTTTACTATAAAATTTAAAATAACAATAAAAAGTAAAATTGTATTTATAAAGGAGGTTGTGTAGACATCGTCTTCAAAAATTTCAAATTCTTTAACGTTATTTAAAGGCTAGTAAATTACGTATGCATCAAATTTTTCTATTGCATTCAAATAATTTTTATTTTTAGAACAATCTTTTCTTTTAGATTTGAGTTAAAAGATAATGTCAAAATATATGTGTCATAAATATTATATATAAATTAATGAAATTTACTTATACGATGATTTATCTTAATTTTTAAATTTAGATAGAATTAATTAAATTTGAAACAAATTAATAATTTATTATAATTATTTTAGATTATTAATTAAATTAAATTAATTCAAGTCAAATTTAAAAATAAAATAAAATAATCATTTTAATTATATTTTATTAGCCTATTAATATTTACACTATGTGTAATTAAAGGTTTTTATTACAATTTTGTAATTAAAATTTAAAAGGAAGGATGTTTTAATTCAAAATAAAAATTTTATTTTGAGAAATATATATTTTTACCAAATATTTGTAACAAAGAAAAAAAGAAATGGATAAAAAGAAATGTGAAAACATTGGTTACAGCAACTTTCCCCCACCTCATGTCCCATCAACTTTGCAAGATTTCAAAGTTACAAACTGGAGACAAAAGCTTAGAGGCGGCAAATTGGATCAATTTTCGCGATAAGACAGCTCCAACCTACTTCAAGGCAGAAGCGCAACCTTGCTATACTGTTATAACATTTTATTGTCTCTTTTTTTCTTAATGATATTACTTAAGCTTCCTTTCCTTTTCCTCTCCCGTTGCTGCTACTTTTTAGCATATGTATGTTTTTTTGCTTCTAGATATTTTGATATATAATTCATCGGGACTTTGGCTTTGTGTTGAACCTATCTTCCATTGAGTTGTCTGTTTCGAACCTTTGTTCTAATTTTTGGTGCCAAACTCAGCTACTTATTTGCTTAATCTTAGTTCCAAATCTGTTTTCACTACAATCTATTGATTCTAAAATGCCAATCACACAAAGCTCTCATTTTCTATACTGATATGGTGTTTGGGTATTGGAGAACACATCCGATTCTTACGGTTTAGAAGAAACCGACCAATTTATTATGTAACTGATTAGTTTTTATTCATAATGATTAATAGTAAAAAAACACAAATCAGTCAGTTCATATTTAGCCCTGATCAATCTAGTTGAGTCGGTCTGATTTTTACATCCTTGTGAAAAACAAACACATTATTCCATACTCTGATTACTTCTTTAATTATGTTGTCAGAACTCACTCCCATTTTCAACCACTTACTCTTTCATTCCTGAAATCCTTACTACACTTTGTCTAATCTTAGTAATACACAAAAACAAACTACAAACTTTAATTCATAAACAACTCATAAATAGATACTTTGTATTACCAAATTCATAAATTCAGCAACAAAGTCACAACTTCAATTTCAACTTTGGAAGAATATGTTTTTTTAATTTTACCAATCAATCAAATCACATATTTTCTTACATCAACTCTAGATTTAAATAACTACCTTGTTTAAAGAAATCAAGTCTAAGCTGTCTTGATTGCATCAAACATCTATGGTTATGTTAAAGGGACACTCTTACCACCTTTAGTTGAAGGCTTAACTCCGCATCTTTTTGAGCTCAAGTGGCACTGATTCGATCGGTTGGTATATTGTTTTCTCATTGCATATCTCACTTGCTCCATTGCTTGCCTGACTATTGAATGCCACTTTATGTAGTAGTCCTTATCTCAGTGTTCCTTTCTTTGTCAAAAACTCTACACTACCAAGAAATGGGCAACTACTTTATGTTAGCTCAAGATTTATGATTAACGATTTTGATGATAACTGTATAATAGTTCAAAATTCAAATTGGATTTATTTCCTTCTATAATTAATTGTCTTATTCTCAAAAGGGAATAAAATCATAAGAAATACGCTTTTTTTTTCTTGTAGAACCCTTCATTATGAACTTACCTTATTAGAAATAGTTTATCCAAAAGGATCATACTAATTATGAAGGATGTATATTAGTCTCATGATTACTAGAAGATTTTAGCAAAGATGACATCGAAGTTATTCAAATTTAAATACATTAAGTTGACCAAAGATGTAAATGAAGTAACGACTAATTGAAGAAATTGACTATTTAAGGAAGATTCAATGCAAATGTGAACAACAACTGAACAATACAGAAGCTTGCGAAGCTATATTGTCAAAACTCATCAAAAGAATATACATTCTTGAAAGTGATATCTTTGTAAAAATTCTCTTGTGCATTAGAAAGTGAAATATTGATGAGAGAGATTACTGAAGCTCATATAAAGCAAACCTCATTATTTTTGAGCTTGTTGAGGCTAGTGGAATACTAATAGTATAAAAAGTTGAAGAACCTTGAAAAATATTAACTTGTGAGCTTGGAGAAGCTCGTCAAATTACTACTTGATTTTATAATGAAACATGTAAGTCGTATACTTAGGGACTGGATGTAGACTTGAGTTGTAAGCCGAACCAGTATAAATTGATTGCGTCATTCTTTTCTCTCTCTTCTTATCTTTTATATTGTCACATTATATTGTGTGTGTAGTTATTTTAGTAAGAGGCTCCTTCACTTTTGTAATAGATCCCTTATGTTTTTAACATGCTGATGGTTCCTTTTAGTTTTAACAAGCGTCTTCTGTTTTTAAATTATTTTAACAGGATTCATTATTCAGTAGGCTCCTTTCATTTAAGTAGGGTCCTATCCCACTAAAGACTCCTATTGCCTAAAAGGCTCCTATGGTTTAAAAAGCTTTATTGTCTAACAGGCTCCTACTCTTTTTTATTCATTAAATAGGATTTGTTTTTTATTTAAATTGAAAGTAAGTTGTGAATTTTTTTGTCACACACAATTCACCTCCTCTTACGTATGTTTGTTTCATCATTTGGTATTAGAGCGAGGTTTCACATTTTGTGTTTTAAAGCATGTGATAGATCATGGCAAACACATTGAGAAGTTTTGAAGGATAATCCGTCTCAAAACCTCCTTACTTCAATGGAAACAACTACTCGTACTAGAAAGAAAGAATGACCATATATCTCCAATCTGTAGATATCGAAGTATGGCAAGCAATTACAGTTGGAGCTACAATTCCCATTTCCGATAATGTAGAAGTGTGGACTAATATTGACAGGAGAAATGCACAACTAAACGCTAAGGAAAAATATCACCTAATATGTACGTTGTCTCTAGAAGAATATGAAAAGATATCCTATTGCTCTACAACTAAAGAAATGTGGGACAAACTTTAAGTTACCTTTAAAGGGACGAATGAGGTAAAGAAACATAGAATAAGTCTTTTAATGCATTAATTCGAAATAATTGGCATGCAGGGGAAGACCATAGACAAATTCTTCAAATGCTTTAACAACATCATCACAACCTTAAAGAACTTGGGAAAAATATGTCCTAATGATAAGCTTGTAATGAAAAGGAATGGCACTAAAAACAACTAACGAATTAAAAGATGATGAAAGTGACACTGAGTTACAAATAATTGGAGATGAGGAATTCAACTTCATGGTTAGAAAGTATGGCCGCTTCTATAAAAAGAAGTTGATGAAGAAAAGAGAAGGAAACAAGAAAGTTGGAAACAACAGGTTCCTATCAAAAGGCAGCAATAACAATAGCAATACAAAAAAAATCAAATCATATGCTATCACTGCAAGAAGCCTGCACACACAAGACTAGAATATCTCTTCTTCAACAGGATAATTTAGAGAACAGAAAATCCAAAAAGCAAGTGATGACTGCAACTTGGTTAGATGAGGATTTTGAAACCTTTGAAGAAGAAGAGCCAGAAGAAGTCAACAACATTTGCTTTATGGTTGAATTAGGAGACGAGGAGATATATTATTTTGACTTTGACATTGAAGTTGTTGAATTGAAAAATGCATAGCATGAATTGTATGATCAGTATAAAAGGTTATAATGAAGTATTTCAAAGAAGTTGAGAAGTCCATCTCTAAAGAGTAAGATTAAAATCATTGGAATTTGCGAATGAGAATTTGGCTACTAGGAATATGCCTTTTGAGGTTGACTATAAGCAAAAGGTTTTTGAAAGGAAGTTTTGGAAGAAAAAGTAGCTAAATTGGAAAATACGCTACTCAAAATTGATTATGATATGGTAAGATAGCTAGAAGAAAAAGTCATTGCCTTAGAACTTGAAAAGGAGAAAAGTGTTGGAAAGATCTTATCTGTAGAAAAAGATCTAGAAAATTTTGTTAATGGAAAGAAAAATCTTGATGCATTGCTTGGTAGTGGTAAATGCATTTTTGGTAAGGTCAGAATAGGATAAAACAAAAATAACTATATCAAGTCATTTAAAAACTTCTTTGTTAAGTCCAACAGTAGCTATAGCCAAGATAGTAAGAACCTACTAAGTGACAAAAATCATAACAGCTATCATTCATCTTTTTTGTGCTATTACTATGATAAACATGGTCATATTAGTCATTCTTGTAATTGTTGTAAAAAGAAATTATCTCATATGTATGTTTGGAAATCAAAACGTCAAACTACTAACCCGAAAGAACCCAGAAAAATTTAGGTACCTAAAGTGAGATAATGCTTTCTGCAGATGTATTCAAAATGAAGACAAGGGAGAATCAATGGATAGTTGATATTGTTTGGTTGAGACACATGATATGTTAGACCCCGAATTTTTATTTATGATGTCAGTAAGCATGAATTGTGATTATTATATGTTTATGGCTTAGTTGATTAATTGGGCTTAGTATTGATTAATTGGAGTATAATTGAGGTTAATTAAGGTTTAATTAAGAAATTAGAAGATTAAAATGTGTAAGGATATTTTGGGGAGTTTCCTTAAGTTGGATTGGAGATAGGCTTATAAGGAGGGGTAAGTTGGTCTTTGACCATCCCCTAGGTTTTAAAAGACCTAGATATAAATAGAAAAGGAAAAGAAAGAAAGAAAATAGAAAAAGAAAAGAATAGAAGAGAAGTCGCCGTCGGTGAGGAGAAGAGAGGAAGAGAAAGAAATTTCGACTTCGGCCGATTTCGACGGGTTTAGTGCTTCAATCGGTAAGTTTAAGTCCTTGCTACCCTGTTTTCGTTTGGATTAAACATCAAGATAGTTTGGATTGAGAGGAATCGATGATTTAGGGTTTTTGGGTGAAAATTGGGGGAAATCCTTAGGTTGATGATT